>JAQOOF010000091.1:0-82569 GCA_029931835.1 Etheostoma nigrum | reverse complement strand
TGCCCGGCAAGAGGAAGAGGTGTCAACTCTGTCCAAAGCCCACGGATCGCAAAACGCACACCGTGTGCGGCTGCTGCGAGAGATACATCTGTGGGAGCTGCACGCAGGCCTACTGCGCCGAATGCGTGAGACCGTAGCCTCTCGGGGGGTCGTGGGTAGCGGCGCCGGGTTGGCCCTCGAGGTAACGCTGCAGAGAGAGAGAGAGAGAGAGAGAGAGAGAGAGAGAGAGAGAGAGAGAGAGAGAGAGAGAGAGAGAGAAACAAGCATGTCGTGAGGCGTGGCCCGCAAAGTCGACAATGAACTGAAATAAATTGAAATGAACTGTAATGTTCCTTGAATCTGTTCTGAATAGAATAACAAAATACACAGCCACATACAGCAGGGCAGTTGACGTGAGATCATTCACGTGAGGGTCCCCGGGACCCGGAGCATAGGGGCAAGCGTGGTAGAAAAGTCAATACACTGAAAAAGACCCTGTGACACAAAGGACATGACAAAGGTTACACGTGGCAACACATGTAGAACAATACTAACTGCAACAAACTAAAATGAACCTTGAATCTATTCTGAATACAATAAAAAATAAATAACCCTTTGGGATACTTGTTCTGTGTGAGATATGAGTAAAAAAAAAAAAAAATAAACCAGGGCATGTGATGTGAAATTATACACATGAAGTCTGGGGGACAATGCGAGCGTGGTAGAAACTCAAAAAATTGAACAGGTCCCTGTGACATGAAGGACAATACAAGGGTTAATGAGACATTTGGGTGAAAAATGCCTTCAAAGGAGGGGTGTTTTTAAAATCCAAATCCAATCACAACATGGTTCAAAAGGGCTCACCACAACAACGGGTCGAAAAGCATCCCTCTCTGTTCTCCATTTCGGTGACTTGGGTGCAAAACTCAATAAATTGAACAGGTCCCCTTGACATGAAGGACAATACAAGGGTTAATGAGACATTTGGGTGATGTTGAAAAATGCCTTCAAAGGAGGGGTGTTTTTAAAATCCAAATCCAATCACAACATGGTTCAAAAGGGCTCACCACAACAACGGGTCGAAAAGCATCCCTCTCTGTTCTCCATTTCGGTGACTTGGGTGCAAAACTCAATAAATTGAACAGGTCCCCTTGACATGAAGGACAATACAAGGGTTAATGAGACATTTGGGTGATGTTGAAAAATGCCTTCAAAGGAGGGGTGTTTTTAAAATCCAAATCCAATCACAACATGGTTCAAAAGGGCTCACCACAACAACGGGTCGAAAAGCATCCCTCTCTGTTCTCCATTTCGGTGACTTGGGTGCAAAACTCAATAAATTGAACAGGTCCCCTTGACATAAAGGACAATACAAGGGTTAAGAAACTAGTGTTAAACTTTTGAAATGACAGTAACAAGCTTAAAACGTCACAAAAAGCCCAGAAGTAGCCGAAACGAACGTTTCCACCATGGAGATGTTTGTATAGCAGCTACTGTTAAGAAACTAGTGTAAAACTGTTGAAATGACAGTAACAATCTTAAAACGTCACAAAAAGCCCAGAAGAGGCCGAAACGCACGTTTCCAGCATGGATATGTGTGTATAGCAGCTACTGTTAAGAAACTAGTGTAAAACTGTTGAAATCACAATAACAAGCCTAAAATGTCACAAAAAGCCCAGAAGAGGCCGAAACGCACGTTTCCAGCAATAGAGATGTGTGTAAAGCAGCTACTTTTAAGAAACTAGTGTAAAACTGTTGAAATGAAAGTAACAAGCTTAAAACGTCACAATAAGCTTAGAAGAGGCCGAAACGCACGTTTCCAGCATGGAGATGTGTGTATAGCAGCTACTAAACTAGTGTAAAACTGTTGAAATGACAGTAACAAGCTTGAAACGTCACAAAAAGCCCAGAAGAGGCCGAAAGGCACGTTTCCAGCATGGAGATGTGTGTATAGCAGCTACTGTTAAGAAACTAGTGTAAAACTGTTGAAATGACAGTAACAAGCTTGAAACGTCACAAAAAGCCCAGAAGAGGCCGAAAGGCACGTTTCCAGCATGGAGATGTTTGTATAGCAGCTACTGTTAAGAAACTAGTGTAAAACTGTTGAAATGACAGTAACAAGCTTGAATTGTCACAAAAAGCTTAGAAGAGGCTGAAATGCACGTTTCCACCATGGAGATGTGTGTATAGCAGCTACTGTTAAGAAACTAGTGTAAAACTGTTGAAATGACAGTAACAAGCTTGAATTGTCACAAAAAGCTTAGAAGAGGCTGAAATGCACGTTTCCAGCATGGAGATGTGTGTATAGCACTTACTGTTAAGAAACTAGTGTAAAACTGTTGAAATGACAATAACAAGCTTGAAACATCACAAAAAGCTTAGAAGAGGTTGAAATGCACGTTTCTAGCATGGAGATGTGTGTATAGCAGCTACTGTTAAGAAACTAGTGTAAAACTGTTGAAATGACAGTATAAAGCTTAAAATGTCACAATAAGCTTAGAATAGGCCGAAATGCACGTTTCCAGCATGGAGATGTGTGTATAGCAGTTAGTGTTAAGAAACTAGTGTAAAACTGTTGAAATGACTGTTTGAAGCTTGAAACGTCACAAAAAGCTTAGAAGAGGCTGAAATGCACGTTTCCAGCATGGAGATGTGTGTATAGCAGCTACTGTTAAGAAACTAGTGTAAAACTGTTGAAATGACAGTAACAAGCTTAAAACGTCACAATAAGCCTAAGCCTAAGCTTATTGTGACGTTTTAAGAGGCCAAAATGCACGTTTCCAGCATGGAGATGTGTGTATAGCAGTTCCTGTTAAGAAACTAGTGTAAAACTGTTGAAATGACAGTAACAAGCTTGAAACGTCACAAAAAGCTTAGAAGAGGCTGAAATGCACGTTTCCAATATGGAGATGTGTGTATAGCAGCTACTGTTAAGAAACTAGTGTAAAACTGTTGAAATGACAGTAACAAGCTTGAAACGTCACAAAAAGCTTAGAAGAGGCTGAAATGCACGTTTCCAATATGGAGATGTTTGTATAGCAGCTACTGTTAGGAAGTTTTTCCTCGCCACTGTCGCACTGTTGCTTGCTCTGGAGGACACTGTTGGGTCCTTGTGAATTCTGGAGTGTGGTCTAGACCTACTCTATCTGTAAAGTGTCTTGAGATAACTCTTGTTGTGAATTGATACTATAAATAAATTGAAATTGAAATTGAAATTGTTAAGAAACTAGTGTAAAACTGTTGAAATGACAGTAACAAGCTTAAAACGTCACAATAAGCTTAGAAGAGGCCGAAATGCACGTTTCCAGCATGGAGATGTGTGTATAGCAGTTACTGTTAAGAAACTAGTGTAAAACTGTTGAAATGACAGTATAATGCTTAAAATGTCACAATAAGCTTAGAAGAGGCCGAAACGCACGTTTCTAGCATGGAGATGTGTGTATAGCAGCTACTGTTAAGAAACTAGTGTAAAACTGTTGAAATGACAGTAACAAGCTTTAAACGTCACAAACAGCTTAGAAGAGGCTGAAATGCACGTTTCCAGCATGGAGATGTGTGTATAGCAGCTACTGTTAAGAAACTAGTGTAAAACTGTTAAAATGACAGTAACAAGCTTGAAACGTCACAAACAGCTTAGAAGAGGCTGAAATGCACGTTTCCAGCATGGAGATGTGTGTATAGCAGCTACTGTTAAGAAACTAGTGTAAAACTGTTGAAATGACAGTAACAAGCTTAAAACGTCACAATAAGCCTAAGCTTATTGTGACGTTTTAAGAGGCCAAAATGCACGTTTCCAGCATGGAGATGTGTGTATAGCAGTTCCTGTTAAGAAACTAGTGTAAAACTGTTGAAATGACAGTAACAAGCTTGAAACGTCACAAAAAGCTTAGAAGAGGCTGAAATGCACGTTTCCAATATGGAGATGTGTGTATAGCAGCTACTGTTAAGAAACTAGTGTAAAACTTTTGAAATGACAGTAACAAGCTTGAAACGTCACAAAAAGCTTAGAAGAGGCTGAAATGCACGTTTCCAATATGGAGATGTGTGTATAGCAGCTACTGTTAAGAAACTAGTGTAAAACTGTTGAAATGACAGTAACAAGCTTAAAACGTCACAATAAGCTTAGAAGAGGCCGAAACGCACGTTTCATTTCCAGCATGGAGGTGTGTGTATAGCAGCTACGGTGTGTATAGCAGCTACTGTTAAGAAACTAGTGTAAAACTGTTGAAATGACAGTAACAAGCTTAAAACGTCACAAAAAGCCCAGAAGAGGCCGAAACGCACGTTTGCAGCATGGAGATGTGTGTATAGCAGCTACTGTTAAGAAACTAGTGTAAAACTGTTGAAATGACAGTAACAAGATTGAAACGTCACAATAAGCTTAGAAGAGGCTGAAATGCACGTTTCCAGCATAGAGATGTGTGTATAGCAGCTACTGTTAAGAAACTAGTGTAAAACTGTTGAAATGACAGTAACAAGCTTAAAACGTCACAATAAGCTTAGAAGAGGCCGAAACGCACGTTTCATTTCCAGCATGGAGGTGTGTGTATAGCAGCTACGGTGTGTATAGCAGCTACTGTTAAGAAACTAGTGTAAAACTGTTGAAATGACAGTAACAAGCTTAAAACGTCACAAAAAGCCCAGAAGAGGCCGAAACGCACGTTTCCAGCATGGAGATGTGTGTATAGCAGCTACTGTTAAGAAACTAGTGTAAAACTGTTGAAATGACAGTAACAAGATTGAAACGTCACAATAAGCTTAGAAGAGGCCAAAACGCACGTTTCCAGCATGGAGATTTGTGTATAGCAGTTCCTGTTAAGAAACTAGTGTAAAACTGTTGAAATGACAGTAACAAGCTTGAAACGTCACAAAAAGCTTAGAAGAGGCTGAAATGCACGTTTCCAATATGGAGATGTGTGTATAGCAGCTACTGTTAAGAAACTAGTGTAAAACTGTTGAAATGACAGTAACAAGCTTAAAACGTCACAATAAGGTTAGAAGAGGCCGAAACGCACGTTTCATTTCCAGCATGGAGGTGTGTGTATAGCAGCTACGGTGTGTATAGCAGCTACTGTAAAGAAACTAGTGTAAAACTGTTGAAATGACAGTAACAAGCTTGAAACGTCACAAAAAGCTTCGAAGAGGCTGAAATGCACGTTTCCAGCATGGAGATGTGTGTATAGCAGTTACTGTTAAGAAACTAGTGTAAAACTGTTGAAATGACAGTATAAAGCTTAAAATGTCACAATAAGCTTAGAAGAGGCCGAAACGCACGTTTTTAGCATGGAGATGTGTGTATAGCAGCTACTGTTAAGAAACTAGTGTAAAACTGTTGAAATGACAGTAACAAGCTTTAAACGTCACAAACAGCTTAGAAGAGGCTGAAATGCACGTTTCCAGCATGGAGATGTGTGTAGAGCAGCTACTGTTAAGAAACTAGTGTAAAACTGTTGAAATGACAGTAACAAGCTTGAAACGTCACAAACAGCTTAGAAGAGGCTGAAATGCACGTTTCCAGCATGGAGATGTGTGTATAGCAGCTACTGTTAAGAAACTAGTGTAAAACTGTTGAAATGACAGTAACAAGCTTAAAACGTCACAATAAGCTTAGAAGAGGCCAAAATGCACGTTTCCAGCATGGAGATGTGTGTATAGCAGTTCCTGTTAAGAAACTAGTGTGAAACTGTTGAAATGACAGTAACAAGCTTGAAACGTCACAAAAAGCTTAGAAGAGGCTGAAATGCACGTTTCCAATATGGAGATGTGTGTATAGCAGCTACTGTTAAGAAACTAGTGTAAAACTGTTGAAATGACAGTAACAAGCTTGATACGTCACAAAAAGCTTAGAAGAGGCTGAAATGCACGTTTCCAATATGGAGATGTGTGTATAGCAGCTACTGTTAAGAAACTAGTGTAAAACTGTTGAAATGACAGTAACAAGCTTAAAACGTCACAATAAGCTTAGAAGAGGCCCAAACGCACGTTTCATTTCCAGCATGGAGGTGTGTGTATAGCAGCTACGGTGTGTATAGCAGCTACTGTTAAGAAACTAGTGTAAAACTGTTGAAATGACAGTAACAAGCTTGAAACGTCACAAAAAGCCCAGAAGAGGCCGAAACGCACGTTTCCAGCATGGAGATGTGTGTATAGCAGCTACTGTTAAGAAACTAGTGTAAAACTGTTGAAATGACAGTAACAAGATTGAAACGTCACAAAAAGCTTAGAAGAGGCTGAAATGCACGTTTCCAGCATGGAGATGTGTGTATAGCAGTTACTGTTAAGAAACTAGTGTAAAACTGTTGAAATGACAGTATAAAGCTTAAAATGTCACAATAAGCTTAGAAGAGGCCGAAACGCACGTTTTTAGCATGGAGATGTGTGTATAGCAGCTACTGTTAAGAAACTAGTGTAAAACTGTTGAAATGACAGTAACAAGCTTTAAACGTCACAAACAGCTTAGAAGAGGCTGAAATGCACGTTTCCAGCATGGAGATGTGTGTAGAGCAGCTACTGTTAAGAAACTAGTGTAAAACTGTTGAAATGACAGTAACAAGCTTGAAACGTCACAAACAGCTTAGAAGAGGCTGAAATGCACGTTTCCAGCATGGAGATGTGTGTATAGAAGCTACTGTTAAGAAACTAGTGTAAAACTGTTGAAATGACAGTAACAAGCTTAAAACGTCACAATAAGCTTAGAAGAGGCCAAAATGCACGTTTCCAGCATGGAGATGTGTGTATAGCAGTTCCTGTTAAGAAACTAGTGTGAAACTGTTGAAATGACAGTAACAAGCTTGAAACGTCACAAAAAGCCCAGAAGAGGCCGAAAGGCACGTTTCCAGCATGGAGATGTGTGTATAGCAGCTACTGTTAAGAAACTAGTGTAAAACTGTTGAAATGACAGTAACAAGCTTGAAACGTCACAAAAAGCCCAGAAGAGGCCGAAAGGCACGTTTCCAGCATGGAGATGTTTGTATAGCAGCTACTGTTAAGAAACTAGTGTAAAACTGTTGAAATGACAGTAACAAGCTTGAATTGTCACAAAAAGCTTAGAAGAGGCTGGAAATGCACGTTTCCAGCATGGAGATGTGTGTATAGCAGCTACTGTTAAGAAACTATGTAAAACTGTTGAAATGACAGTAACAAGCTTGAATTGTCACAAAAAGCTTAGAAGAGGCTGAAATGCACGTTTCCACCATGGAGATGTGTGTATAGCAGCTACTGTTAAGAAACTAGTGTAAAACTGTTGAAATGACAGTAACAAGCTTGAATTGTCACAAAAAGCTTAGAAGAGGCTGAAATGCACGTTTCCAGCATGGAGATGTGTGTATAGCACTTACTGTTAAGAAACTAGTGTAAAACTGTTGAAATGACAATAACAAGCTTGAAACATCACAAAAAGCTTAGAAGAGGTTGAAATGCACGTTTCTAGCATGGAGATGTGTGTATAGCAGCTACTGTTAAGAAACTAGTGTAAAACTGTTGAAATGACAGTATAAAGCTTAAAATGTCACAATAAGCTTAGAATAGGCCGAAATGCACGTTTCCAGCATGGAGATGTGTGTATAGCAGTTAGTGTTAAGAAACTAGTGTAAAACTGTTGAAATGACTGTTTGAAGCTTGAAACGTCACAAAAAGCTTAGAAGAGGCTGAAATGCACGTTTCCAGCATGGAGATGTGTGTATAGCAGCTACTGTTAAGAAACTAGTGTAAAACTGTTGAAATGACAGTAACAAGCTTAAAACGTCACAATAAGCCTAAGCCTAAGCTTATTGTGACGTTTTAAGAGGCCAAAATGCACGTTTCCAGCATGGAGATGTGTGTATAGCAGTTCCTGTAAAGAAACTAGTGTAAAACTGTTGAAATGACAGTAACAAGCTTGAAACGTCACAAAAAGCTTAGAAGAGGCTGAAATGCACGTTTCCAATATGGAGATGTGTGTATAGCAGCTACTGTTAAGAAACTAGTGTAAAACTGTTGAAATGACAGTAACAAGCTTGAAACGTCACAAAAAGCTTAGAAGAGGCTGAAATGCACGTTTCCAATATGGAGATGTTTGTATAGCAGCTACTGTTAGGAAGTTTTTCCTCGCCACTGTCGCACTGTTGCTTGCTCTGGAGGACACTGTTGGGTCCTTGTGAATTCTGGAGTGTGGTCTAGACCTACTCTATCTGTAAAGTGTCTTGAGATAACTCTTGTTGTGAATTGATACTATAAATAAATTGAAATTGAAATTGAAATTGTTAAGAAACTAGTGTAAAACTGTTGAAATGACAGTAACAAGCTTAAAACGTCACAATAAGCTTAGAAGAGGCCGAAACGCACGTTTCATTTCCAGCATGGAGGTGTGTGTATAGCAGCTACGGTGTGTATAGCAGCTACTGTTAAGAAACTAGTGTAAAACTGTTGAAATGACAGTAACAAGCTTAAAACGTCACAATAAGCTTAGAAGAGGCGGAAATGCACGTTTCCAGCATGGAGATGTGTGTATAGCAGTTACTGTTAAGAAACTAGTGTAAAACTGTTGAAATGACAGTATAATGCTTAAAATGTCACAATAAGCTTAGAAGAGGCCGAAACGCACGTTTCTAGCATGGAGATGTGTGTATAGCAGCTACTGTTAAGAAACTAGTGTAAAACTGTTGAAATGACAGTAACAAGCTTGAAACGTCACAAACAGCTTAGAAGAGGCTGAAATGCACGTTTCCAGCATGGAGATGTGTGTATAGCAGCTACTGTTAAGAAACTAGTGTAAAACTGTTAAAATGACAGTAACAAGCTTGAAACGTCACAAACAGCTTAGAAGAGGCTGAAATGCACGTTTCCAGCATGGAGATGTGTGTATAGCAGCTACTGTTAAGAAACTAGTGTAAAACTGTTGAAATGACAGTAACAAGCTTAAAACGTCACAATAAGCCTAAGCTTATTGTGACGTTTTAAGAGGCCAAAATGCACGTTTCCAGCATGGAGATGTGTGTATAGCAGTTCCTGTTAAGAAACTAGTGTAAAACTGTTGAAATGACAGTAACAAGCTTGAAACGTCACAAAAAGCTTAGAAGAGGCTGAAATGCACGTTTCCAATATGGAGATGTGTGTATAGCAGCTACTGTTAAGAAACTAGTGTAAAACTGTTGAAATGACAGTAACAAGCTTGAAACGTCACAAAAAGCTTAGAAGAGGCTGAAATGCACGTTTCCAATATGGAGATGTGTGTATAGCAGCTACTGTTAAGAAACTAGTGTAAAACTGTTGAAATGACAGTAACAAGCTTAAAACGTCACAATAAGCTTAGAAGAGGCCGAAACGCACGTTTCATTTCCAGCATGGAGGTGTGTGTATAGCAGCTACGGTGTGTATAGCAGCTACTGTTAAGAAACTAGTGTAAAACTGTTGAAATGACAGTAACAAGCTTAAAACGTCACAAAAAGCCCAGAAGAGGCCGAAACGCACGTTTGCAGCATGGAGATGTGTGTATAGCAGCTACTGTTAAGAAACTAGTGTAAAACTGTTGAAATGACAGTAACAAGATTGAAACGTCACAATAAGCTTAGAAGAGGCTGAAATGCACGTTTCCAGCATAGAGATGTGTGTATAGCAGCTACTGTTAAGAAACTAGTGTAAAACTGTTGAAATGACAGTAACAAGCTTAAAACGTCACAATAAGCTTAGAAGAGGCCGAAACGCACGTTTCATTTCCAGCATGGAGGTGTGTGTATAGCAGCTACGGTGTGTATAGCAGCTACTGTTAAGAAACTAGTGTAAAACTGTTGAAATGACAGTAACAAGCTTAAAACGTCACAAAAAGCCCAGAAGAGGCCGAAACGCACGTTTCCAGCATGGAGATGTGTGTATAGCAGCTACTGTTAAGAAACTAGTGTAAAACTGTTGAAATGACAGTAACAAGATTGAAACGTCACAATAAGCTTAGAAGAGGCCAAAACGCACGTTTCCAGCATGGAGATTTGTGTATAGCAGTTCCTGTTAAGAAACTAGTGTAAAACTGTTGAAATGACAGTAACAAGCTTGAAACGTCACAAAAAGCTTAGAAGAGGCTGAAATGCACGTTTCCAATATGGAGATGTGTGTATAGCAGCTACTGTTAAGAAACTAGTGTAAAACTGTTGAAATGACAGTAACAAGCTTAAAACGTCACAATAAGCTTAGAAGAGGCCGAAACGCACGTTTCATTTCCAGCATGGAGGTGTGTGTATAGCAGCTACGGTGTGTATAGCAGCTACTGTAAAGAAACTAGTGTAAAACTGTTGAAATGACAGTAACAAGCTTGAAACGTCACAAAAAGCTTCGAAGAGGCTGAAATGCACGTTTCCAGCATGGAGATGTGTGTATAGTAGTTACTGTTAAGAAACTAGTGTAAAACTGTTGAAATGACAGTATAAAGCTTAAAATGTCACAATAAGCTTAGAAGAGGCCGAAACGCACGTTTTTAGCATGGAGATGTGTGTATAGCAGCTACTGTTAAGAAACTAGTGTAAAACTGTTGAAATGACAGTAACAAGCTTTAAACGTCACAAACAGCTTAGAAGAGGCTGAAATGCACGTTTCCAGCATGGAGATGTGTGTAGAGCAGCTACTGTTAAGAAACTAGTGTAAAACTGTTGAAATGACAGTAACAAGCTTTAAACGTCACAAACAGCTTAGAAGAGGCTGAAATGCACGTTTCCAGCATGGAGATGTGTGTAGAGCAGCTACTGTTAAGAAACTAGTGTAAAACTGTTGAAATGACAGTAACAAGCTTAAAACGTCACAATAAGCTTAGAAGAGGCCAAAATGCACGTTTCCAGCATGGAGATGTGTGTATAGCAGTTCCTGTTAAGAAACTAGTGTGAAACTGTTGAAATGACAGTAACAAGCTTGAAACGTCACAAAAAGCTTAGAAGAGGCTGAAATGCACGTTTCCAATATGGAGATGTGTGTATAGCAGCTACTGTTAAGAAACTAGTGTAAAACTGTTGAAATGACAGTAACAAGCTTAAAACGTCACAATAAGCTTAGAAGAGGCCCAAACGCACGTTTCATTTCCAGCATGGAGGTGTGTGTATAGCAGCTACGGTGTGTATAGCAGCTACTGTTAAGAAACTAGTGTAAAACTGTTGAAATGACAGTAACAAGCTTGAAACGTCACAAAAAGCCCAGAAGAGGCCGAAACGCACGTTTCCAGCATGGAGATGTGTGTATAGCAGCTACTGTTAAGAAACTAGTGTAAAACTGTTGAAATGACAGTAACAAGATTGAAACGTCACAAAAAGCTTAGAAGAGGCTGAAATGCACGTTTCCAGCATGGAGATGTGTGTATAGCAGTTACTGTTAAGAAACTAGTGTAAAACTGTTGAAATGACAGTATAAAGCTTAAAATGTCACAATAAGCTTAGAAGAGGCCGAAACGCACGTTTTTAGCATGGAGATGTGTGTATAGCAGCTACTGTTAAGAAACTAGTGTAAAACTGTTGAAATGACAGTAACAAGCTTTAAACGTCACAAACAGCTTAGAAGAGGCTGAAATGCACGTTTCCAGCATGGAGATGTGTGTAGAGCAGCTACTGTTAAGAAACTAGTGTAAAACTGTTGAAATGACAGTAACAAGCTTGAAACGTCACAAACAGCTTAGAAGAGGCTGAAATGCACGTTTCCAGCATGGAGATGTGTGTATAGAAGCTACTGTTAAGAAACTAGTGTAAAACTGTTGAAATGACAGTAACAAGCTTAAAACGTCACAATAAGCTTAGAAGAGGCCAAAATGCACGTTTCCAGCATGGAGATGTGTGTATAGCAGTTCCTGTTAAGAAACTAGTGTGAAACTGTTGAAATGACAGTAACAAGCTTGAAACGTCACAAAAAGCTTAGAAGAGGCTGAAATGCACGTTTCCAATATGGAGATGTGTGTATAGCAGCTACTGTTAAGAAACTAGTGTAAAACTGTTGAAATGACAGTAACAAGCTTTAAACGTCACAAACAGCTTAGAAGAGGCTGAAATGCACGTTTCCAGCATGGAGATGTGTGTATAGCAGCTACTGTTAAGAAACTAGTGTAAAACTGTTGAAATGACAGTAACAAGCTTGAAACGTCACAAACAGCTTAGAAGAGGCTGAAATGCACGTTTCCAGCATGGAGATGTGTGTATAGCAGCTACTGTTAAGAAACTAGTGTAAAACTGTTGAAATGACAGTAACAAGCTTAAAACGTCACAATAAGCTTAGAAGAGGCCAAAATGCACGTTTCCAGCATGGAGATGTGTGTATAGCAGTTCCTGTTAAGAAACTAGTGTGAAACTGTTGAAATGACAGTAACAAGCTTGAAACGTCACAAAAAGCTTAGAAGAGGCTGAAATGCACGTTTCCAATATGGAGATGTGTGTATAGCAGCTACTGTTAAGAAACTAGTGTAAAACTGTTGAAATGACAGTAACAAGCTTAAAACGTCACAAAAAGCCCAGAAGAGGCCGAAACGCACGTTTCCAGCATGGAGATGTGTGTATAGCAGCTACTGTTAAGAAACTAGTGTAAAACTGTTGAAATGACAGTAACAAGATTGAAACGTCACAAAAAGCTTAGAAGAGGCTGAAATGCACGTTTCCAGCATAGAGATGTGTGTATAGCAGCTACTGTTAAGAAACTAGTGTAAAACTGTTGAAATGACAGTAACAAGCTTAAAACGTCACAAAAAGCCCAGAAGAGGCCAAAACGCACGTTTCCAGCATGGAGATGTGTGTATAGCAGCTACTGTTAAGAAACTAGTGTAAAACTGTTGGAATGACAGTAACAAGCTTAAAACGTCACAAAAAGCCCAGAAGAGGCTGAAATGCACGTTTCCAGCATAGAGAGGTGCGTATAGTAGCTACTGTTAAGAAACTAGTGTAAAACTGTTGAAATGACAGTAAAAAGCTTAAAACGTCACAATAAGCTTAGAAGAGGACGAAACGCACGTTTTCAGCATGGAGATGTGTGTATAGCAGCTACTGTTAAGAAACTAGTGTAAAACTGTTGAAATGAAAGTAACAAGTTTAAAATGTCACAAAAAGCCCAGAAGAGGCCAAAACGCACGTTTCCAGCATGGAGATGTGTGTATAGCAGTTACTGTTAAGAAACTAGTGTAAAACCGTTGAAATGACAGTAACAAGCTTGAAACTTCACAAAAAGCTTAGAAGAGGCCAAAACGCACGTTTCCAGCATGGAGATGTGTGTATAGCAGTTACTGTTAAGAAACTAGTGTAAAACTGTTGAAATGACAGTAACAAGCTTGAATTGTCACAAAAAGCTTAGAAGAGGCTGAAATGCACGTTTCCAGCATGGAGATGTGTGTATAGCACTTACTGTTAAGAAACTAGTGTAAAACTGTTGAAATGACAGTAACAAGCTTGAAACATCACAAACAGCTTAGAAGAGGCTGAAATGCACGTTTCTAGCATGGAGATGTGTGTATAGCAGCTACTGTTAAGAAACTAGTGTAAAACTGTTGAAATGACAGTATAAAGCTTAAAATGTCACAATAAGCTTAGAATAGGCCGAAATGCACGTTTCCAGCATGGAGATGTGTGTATAGCAGTTAGTGTTAAGAAACTAGTGTAAAACTGTTGAAATGACAGTATAAAGCTTAAAATGTCACAATAAGCTTAGAAGAGGCCGAATTGCACGTTTCCAGCATGGAGATGTGTGTATAGCAGCTACTGTTAAGAAACTAGTGTAAAACTGTTGAAATGACAGTAACAAGCTTGAAACGTCACAAACAGCTTAGAAGAGGCTGAAATGCATCTTTCCAGCATGGAGATGTGTGTATAGCAGCTACTGTTAAGAAACTAGTGTAAAACTGTTGAAATGACAGTAACAAGCTTGAAACGTCACAAAAAGCTTAGAAGAGGCTGAAATACACGTTTCCAATATGGAGATGTGTGTATAGCAGCTACTGTTAAGAAACTAGTGTAAAACTGTTGAAATGACAGTAACAAGCTTAAAACGTCACAAAAAGCTTAGAAGAGGCTGAAATGCACGTTTCCAATATGGAGATGTGTGTATAGCAGCTACTGTTAAGAAACTAGTGTAAAACTGTTGAAATGACAGTAACAAGCTTAAAACGTCACAATAAGCTTAGAAGAGGCCGAAACGCACGTTTCATTTCCAGCATGGAGGTGTGTGTATAGCAGCTACGGTGTGTATAGCAGCTACTGTTAAGAAACTAGTGTAAAACTGTTGAAATGACAGTAACAAGCTTGAAACGTCACAAAAAGCCCAGAAGAGGCCGAAACGCACGTTTCCAGCATGGAGATGTGTGTATAGCAGCTACTGTTAAGAAACTAGTGTAAAACTGTTGAAATGACAGTAACAAGATTGAAACGTCACAAAAAGCTTAGAAGAGGCTGAAATGCACGTTTCCAGCATGGAGATGTGTGTATAGCAGTTACTGTTAAGAAACTAGTGTAAAACTGTTGAAATGACAGTATAAAGCTTAAAATGTCACAATAAGCTTAGAAGAGGCCGAAACGCACGTTTTTAGCATGGAGATGTGTGTATAGCAGCTACTGTTAAGAAACTAGTGTAAAACTGTTGAAATGACAGTAACAAGCTTTAAACGTCACAAACAGCTTAGAAGAGGCTGAAATGCACGTTTCCAGCATGGAGATGTGTGTAGAGCAGCTACTGTTAAGAAACTAGTGTAAAACTGTTGGAATGACAGTAACAAGCTTAAAACGTCACAAAAAGCCCAGAAGAGGCTGAAATGCACGTTTCCAGCATAGAGAGGTGCGTATAGTAGCTACTGTTAAGAAACTAGTGTAAAACTGTTGAAATGACAGTAAAAAGCTTAAAACGTCACAATAAGCTTAGAAGAGGACGAAACGCAAGTTTTCAGCATGGAGATGTGTGTATAGCAGCTACTGTTAAGAAACTAGTGTAAAACTGTTGAAATGAAAGTAACAAGTTTAAAATGTCACAAAAAGCCCAGAAGAGGCCAAAACGCACGTTTCCAGCATGGAGATGTGTGTATAGCACTTACTGTTAAGAAACTAGTGTAAAACTGTTGAAATGACAGTAACAAGCTTGAAACATCACAAACAGCTTAGAAGAGGCTGAAATGCACGTTTCTAGCATGGAGATGTGTGTATAGCAGCTACTGTTAAGAAACTAGTGTAAAACTGTTGAAATGACAGTATAAAGCTTAAAATGTCACAATAAGCTTAGAATAGGCCGAAATGCACGTTTCCAGCATGGAGATGTGTGTATAGCAGTTAGTGTTAAGAAACTAGTGTAAAACTGTTGAAATGACAGTATAAAGCTTAAAATGTCACAATAAGCTTAGAAGAGGCCGAATTGCACGTTTCCAGCATGGAGATGTGTGTATAGCAGCTACTGTTAAGAAACTAGTGTAAAACTGTTGAAATGACAGTAACAAGCTTGAAACGTCACAAACAGCTTAGAAGAGGCTGAAATGCATCTTTCCAGCATGGAGATGTGTGTATAGCAGCTACTGTTAAGAAACTAGTGTAAAACTGTTGAAATGACAGTAACAAGCTTGAAACGTCACAAAAAGCTTAGAAGAGGCTGAAATACACGTTTCCAATATGGAGATGTGTGTATAGCAGCTACTGTTAAGAAACTAGTGTAAAACTGTTGAAATGACAGTAACAAGCTTGAAACGTCACAAAAAGCTTAGAAGAGGCTGAAATGCACGTTTCCAGCATGGAGATGTATGTATAGCAGCTACTGTTAAGAAACTAGTGTAAAACTGTTGAAATGACAGTATAAAGCTTAAAATGTCACAATAAGCTTAGAAGAGGCCGAAACGCACGTTTCATTTCCAGCATGGAGGTGTGTGTATAGCAGCTACGGTGTGTATAGCAGCTACTGTTAAGAAACTAGTGTAAAACTGTTGAAATGACAGTAACAAGCTTAAAACGTCACAAAAAGCCCAGAAGAGGCCGAAACGCACGTTTCCAGCATGGAGATGTGTGTATAGCAGCTACTGTTAAGAAACTAGTGTAAAACTGTTGAAATGACAGTAACAAGATTGAAACGTCAAAAAAAGCTTAGAAGAGGCTGAAATGCACGTTTCCAGCATGGAGATGTGTGTATAGCAGCTACTGTTAAGAAACTAGTGTAAAACTGTTGAAATGACAGTAACAAGCTTAAAACGTCACAAAAGCCCAGAAGAGGCCGAAACGCACGTTTCCAGCATGGAGATGTGTGTATAGCAGCTACTGTTAAGAAACTAGTGTAAAACTGTTGGAATGACAGTAACAAGCTTAAAACGTCACAAAAAGCCCAGAAGAGGCTGAAATGCACGTTTCCAGCATAGAGAGGTGTGTATAGCAGCTACTGTTAAGAAACTAGTGTAAAACTGTTGAAATGACAGTAACAAGCTTAAAACGTCACAATAAGCTTAGAAGAGGATGAAACGCACGTTTTCAGCATGGAGATGTGTGTATAGCAGCTACTGTTAAGAAACTAGTGTAAAACTGTTGAAATGAAAGTAACAAGCTTAAAATGTCACAAAAAGCCCAGAAGAGGCCGAAATGCACGTTTCCAGCATGGAGATGTGTGTATAGCAGTTAGTGTTAAGAAACTAGTGTAAAACTGTTGAAATGACAGTAACAAGCTTGAAACGTCACAAAAAGCTTAGAAGAGGCTGAAATGCACGTTTCCAGCATGGAGATGTGTCTATAGCAGCTACTGTTAAGAAACTAGTGTAAAACTGTTGAAATGACAGTATAAAGCTAAAAATATCACAATAAGCTTAGAAGAGGCCGAATTGCACGTTTCCAGCATGGAGATGTGTGTATAGCAGCTACTGTTAAGAAACTAGTGTAAAACTGTTGAAATGACAGTAACAAGCTTAAAAAATCACAATAAGCTTAGAAGAGGCCAAAACGCACGTTTCCAGCATGGATATAGCAGTTACTGTTAAGAAACTAGTGTAAAACTGTTGAAATGACAGTAACAAGCTTGAAACGTCACAAAAAGCTTAGAAGAGGCTGAAATGCACAATTCCAGCATGGAGATGTGTGTATAGCAGCTACTGTTAAGAAACTAGTGTAAAATTGTTGAAATGACAGTAACAAGCTTAAAACGTCACAATAAGCTTAGAAGAGGCCAAAACGCACGTTTCCAGCATGGAGATGTGTGTATAGCAGTTACTGTTAAGAAACTAGTGTAAAACTGTTGAAATGACAGTAACAAGATTGAAACGTCACAAAAAGCTTAGAAGAGGCTGAAATGCACGTTTCCAGCATAGAGATGTGTGTATAGCAGCTACTGTTAAGAAACTAGTGTAAAACTGTTGAAATGACAGTAAAAAGCTTAAAACGTCACAATAAGCTTAGAAGAGGACGAAACGCACGTTTTCAGCATGGAGATGTGTGTATAGCACTTACTGTTAAGAAACTAGTGTAAAACTGTTGAAATGACAGTAACAAGCTTGAAACATCACAAACAGCTTAGAAGAGGCTGAAATGCACGTTTCTAGCATGGAGATGTGTGTATAGCAGCTACTGTTAAGAAACTAGTGTAAAACTGTTGAAATGACAGTATAAAGCTTAAAATGTCACAATAAGCTTAGAATAGGCCGAAATGCACGTTTCCAGCATGGAGATGTGTGTATAGCAGTTAGTGTTAAGAAACTAGTGTAAAACTGTTGAAATGACAGTATAAAGCTTAAAATGTCACAATAAGCTTAGAAGAGGCCGAATTGCACGTTTCCAGCATGGAGATGTGTGTATAGCAGCTACTGTTAAGAAACTAGTGTAAAACTGTTGAAATGACAGTAACAAGCTTGAAACGTCACAAAAAGCTTAGAAGAGGCTGAAATGCATCTTTCCAGCATGGAGATGTGTGTATAGCAGCTACTGTTAAGAAACTAGTGTAAAACTGTTGAAATGACAGTAACAAGCTTAAAACGTCACAATAAGCTTAGAAGAGGCCAAAATGCACGTTTCCAGCATGGAGATGTGTGTATAGCAGTTCCTGTTAAGAAACTAGTGTAAAACTGTTGAAATGACAGTAACAAGCTTGAAACGACACAAAAAGCTTAGAAGAGGCTGAAATGCACGTTTCCAATATGGAGATGTGTGTATAGCAGCTACTGTTAAGAAACTAGTGTAAAACTTTTGAAATGACAGTAACAAGCTTGAAACGTCACAAAAAGCTTAGAAGAGGCTGAAATGCACGTTTCTAGCATGGAGATGTATGTATAGCAGCTACTGTTAAGAAACTAGTGTAAAACTGTTGAAATGACAGTATAAAGCTTAAAATGTCACAATAAGCTTAGAAGAGACCGAAACGCACGTTTCATTTCCAGCATGGAGGTGTGTGTATAGCAGCTACGGTGTGTATAGCAGCTACTGTTAAGAAACTAGTGTAAAACTGTTGAAATGACAGTAACAAGCTTGAAACGTCACAAAAAGCTTAGAAGAGGCTGAAATGCACGTTTCCAGCATGGAGATGTGTGTATAGCAGCTACTGTTAAGAAACTAGTGTAAAATTGTTGAAATGACAGTAACAAGCTTAAAACGTCACAATATGCTTAGAAGAGGCCAAAACGCACGTTTCCAGCATGGAGATGTGTGTATAGCAGTTACTGTTAAGAAACTAGTGTAAAACTGTTGAAATGACAGTAACAAGCTTGAAACGTCACAAAAAGCTTAGAAGAGGCTGAAATGCACGTTTCCAGCATGGAGATGTGTGTATAGCAGCTACTGTTAAGAAACTAGTGTAAAACTGTTGAAATGACAGTAACAAGCTTGAAACGTCACAAAAAGCTTCGAAGAGGCTGAAATGCACGTTTCCAGCATGGAGATGTGTGTATAGCAGCTACTGTTAAGAAACTAGTGTAAAACTGTTGAAATGACAGTAACAAGCTTGAAACGTCACAAAAAGCTTAGAAGAGGCTGAAATGCACGTTTCCAATATGGAGATGTGTGTGTAGCAGCTACTGTTAAGAAACTAGTGTAAAACTGTTGAAATGACAGTAACAAGCTTAAAACGTCACAAAAAGCTTAGAAGAGGCTGAAATGCACGTTTCCAGCATGGAGATGTGTGTATAGCAGCTACTGTTAAGAAACTAGTGTAAAACTGTTGAAATGACAGTAACAGGCTTGAAACGTCACAAAAAGTTTAGAAGAGGCTGAAATGCACGTTTCCAGCATGGAGATGTGTGTATAGCAGTTACTGTTAAGAAACTAGTGTAAAACTGTTGAAATGACAGTAACAAGCTTGAAACGTCACAAAAAGCTTAGAAGAGGCTGAAATGCATGTTTCCAATATGGAGATGTGTGTATAGCAGCTACTGTTAAGAAACTAGTGTAAAATTGTTGAAATGACACTAACAAGCTTAAAACGTCACAATAAGCTTAGATAGAAGAGGCCGAAACGCACGTTTCATTTCCAGCATGGAGGTGTGTGTATAGCAGCTACGGTGTGTATGCAGCTACTGTTAAGAAACTAGTGTAAAACTGTTGAAATGACAGTAACAAGCTTGAAACGTCACAAAAAGCTTCGAAGAGGCTGAAATGCACGTTTCCAGCATGGAGATGTGTGTATAGCAGTTACTGTTAAGAAACTAGTGTAAAACTGTTGAAATGACAGTATAAAGCTTAAAATGTCACAATAAGCTTAGAAGAGGCCGAAACGCACGTTTCTAGCATGGAGATGTGTGTATAGCAGCTACTGTTAAGAAACTAGTGTAAAACTGTTGAAATGACAGTAACAAGCTTTAAACGTCACAAACAGCTTAGAAGAGGCTGAAATGCACGTTTCCAGCATGGAGATGTGTGTATAGCAGCTACTGTTAAGAAACTAGTGTAAACCTGTTGAAATGACAGTAACAAGATTGAAACGTCACAATAAGCTTAGAAGAGGCTGAAATGCACGTTTCCAGCATAGAGATGTGTGTATAGCAGCTACTGTTAAGAAACTAGTGTAAAACTGTTGAAATGACAGTAACAAGCTTAAAACGTCACAAAAAGCCCAGAAGAGGCCAAAACGCACGTTTCCAGCATGGAGATGTGTGTATAGCAGTTCCTGTTAAGAAACTAGTGTAAAACTGTTGAAATGACAGTAACAAGCTTGAAACGTCACAAAAAGCTTAGAAGAGGCTGAAATGCACGTTTCCAATATGGAGATGTGTGTATAGCAGCTACTGTTAAGAAACTAGTGTAAAACTGTTGAAATGACAGTAACAAGCTTGAAACGTCACAAAAAGCTTCGAAGAGGCTGAAATGCACGTTTCCAGCATGGAGATGTGTGTATAGCAGTTACTGTTAAGAAACTAGTGTAAAACTGTTGAAATGACAGTATAAAGCTTAAAATGTCACAATAAGCTTAGAAGAGGCCGAAACGCACGTTTTTAGCATGGAGATGTGTGTATAGCAGCTACTGTTAAGAAACTAGTGTAAAACTGTTGAAATGACAGTAACAAGCTTTAAACGTCACAAACAGCTTAGAAGAGGCTGAAATGCACGTTTCCAGCATGGAGATGTGTGTATAGCAGCTACTGTTAAGAAACTAGTGTAAAACTGTTGAAATGACAGTAACAAGCTTGAAACGTCACAAACCGCTTAGAAGAGGCTGAAATGCACGTTTCCAGCATGGAGATGTGTGTATAGTAGCTACGGTGTGTATAGCAGCTACTGTTAAGAAACTAGTGTAAAACTGTTGAAATGACAGTAACAAGCTTAAAACGTCACAAAAAGCCCAGAAGAGGCCGAAACGCACGTTTCCAGCATGGAGATGTGTGTATAGCAGCTACTGTTAAGAAACTAGTGTAAAACTGTTGAAATGACAGTAACAAGATTGAAACGTCACAAAAAGCTTAGAAGAGGCTGAAATGCACGTTTCCAGCATAGAGATGTGTGTATAGCAGCTACTGTTAAGAAACTAGTGTAAAACTGTTGAAATGACAGTAACAAGCTTAAAACGTCACAAAAAGCCCAGAAGAGGCCGAAACGCACGTTTCCAGCATGGAGATGTGTGTATAGCAGCTACTGTTAAGAAACTAGTGTAAAACTGTTGGAATGACAGTAACAAGCTTAAAACGTCACAAAAAGCCCAGAAGAGGCTGAAATGCACGTTTCCAGCATAGAGAGGTGTGTATAGCAGCTACTGTTAAGAAACTAGTGTAAAACTGTTGAAATGACAGTAACAAGCTTGAAACGTCACAAAAAGCTTCGAAGAGGCTGAAATGCACGTTTCCAGCATGGAGATGTGTGTATAGCAGCTACTGTTAAGAAACTAGTGTAAAACTGTTGAAATGACAGTAACAAGCTTGAAACGTCACAAAAAGCTTAGAAGAGGTTGAAATGCACGTTTCTAGCATGGAGATGTGTGTATAGCAGCTACTGTTAAGAAACTAGTGTAAAACTGTTGAAATGACAGTATAAAGCTTAAAATGTCACAATAAGCTTAGAATAGGCCGAAATGCACGTTTCCAGCATGGAGATGTGTGTATAGCAGTTAGTGTTAAGAAACTAGTGTAAAACTGTTGAAATGACAGTAACAAGCTTGAAACGTCACAAAAAGCTTAGAAGAGGCTGAAATGCACGTTTCCAGCATGGAGATGTGTGTATAGCAGCTACTGTTAAGAAACTAGTGTAAAACTGTTGAAATGACAGTAACAAGCTTGAAACGTCACAAAAAGCTTAGAAGAGGCCGAAATGCACGTTTCCAGCATGGAGATGTGTGTATAGCAGTTCCTGTTAAGAAACTAGTGTAAAACTGTTGAAATGACAGTAACAAGCTTGAAACGTCACAAAAAGCTTAGAAGAGGCTGAAATGCACGTTTCCAGCATGGAAATGTGTGTATAGCAGCTACTGTTAAGAAACTAGTGTAAAACTGTTGAAATGACAGTAACAAGCTTAAAACGTCACAATAAGCTTAGAAGAGGCCAAAACGCACGTTTCCAGCATGGAGATGTGTGTATAGCAGCTACTGTTAAGAAACTAGTGTAAAACTGTTGAAATGACAGTAACAAGCTTGAAACGTCACAAAAAGCTTAGAAGAGGCTGAAATGCACGTTTCCAGCATGGAGATGTGTGTATAGCAGCTACTGTTAAGAAACTAGTGTAAAACTGTTGAAATGACAGTAACAAGCTTGAAACGTCACAAAAAGCTTAGAAGAGGCTGAAATGCACGTTTCCAGCATAAAGATGTGTGTATAGCAGCTACTGTTAAGAAACTAGTGTAAAACTGTTGAAATGACAGTAACAAGCTTAAAACGTCACAATAAGCTTAGAAGAGGCCAAAACGCACGTTTCCAGCATGGAGATGTGTGTTTAGCAGTTACTGTTAAGAAACTAGTGTAAAACTGTTGAAATGACAGTAACAAGCTTAAAACGTCACAATAAGCTTAGAAGAGGAGGAAATGCACGTTTCCAGCATGGAGATGTGTGTATAGCAGTTACTGTTAAGAAACTAGTGTAAAACTGTTGAAATGACAGTATAATGCTTAAAATGTCACAATAAGCTTAGAAGAGGCCGAAACGCACGTTTCTAGCATGGAGATGTGTGTATAGCAGCTACTGTTAAGAAACTAGTGTAAAACTGTTGAAATGACAGTAACAAGCTTTAAACGTCACAAACAGCTTAGAAGAGGCTGAAATGCACGTTTCCAGCATGGAGATGTGTGTATAGCAGCTACTGTTAAGAAACTAGTGTAAAACTGTTAAAATGACAGTAACAAGCTTGAAACGTCACAAACAGCTTAGAAGAGGCTGAAATGCACGTTTCCAGCATGGAGATGTGTGTATAGCAGCTACTGTTAAGAAACTAGTGTAAAACTGTTAAAATGACAGTAACAAGCTTGAAACGTCACAAACAGCTTAGAAGAGGCTGAAATGCACGTTTCCAGCATGGAGATGTGTGTATAGCAGCTACTGTTAAGAAACTAGTGTAAAACTGTTGAAATGACAGTAACAAGCTTAAAACGTCACAATAAGCCTAAGCTTATTGTGACGTTTTAAGAGGCCAAAATGCACGTTTCCAGCATGGAGATGTGTGTATAGCAGTTCCTGTTAAGAAACTAGTGTAAAACTGTTGAAATGACAGTAACAAGCTTGAAACGTCACAAAAAGCTTAGAAGAGGCTGAAATGCACGTTTCCAATATGGAGATGTGTGTATAGCAGCTACTGTTAAGAAACTAGTGTAAAACTGTTGAAATGACAGTAACAAGCTTGAAACGTCACAAAAAGCTTAGAAGAGGCTGAAATGCACGTTTCCAATATGGAGATGTGTGTATAGCAGCTACTGTTAAGAAACTAGTGTAAAACTGTTGAAATGACAGTAACAAGCTTGATACGTCACAAAAAGCTTAGAAGAGGCTGAAATGCACGTTTCCAATATGGAGATGTGTGTATAGCAGCTACTGTTAAGAAACTAGTGTAAAACTGTTGAAATGACAGTAACAAGCTTAAAACGTCACAATAAGCTTAGAAGAGGCCGAAACGCACGTTTCATTTCCAGCATGGAGGTGTGTGTATAGCAGCTACGGTGTGTATAGCAGCTACTGTTAAGAAACTAGTGTAAAACTGTTGAAATGACAGTAACAAGCTTAAAACGTCACAAAAAGCCCAGAAGAGGCCGAAACGCACGTTTCCAGCATGGAGATGTGTGTATAGCAGCTACTGTTAAGAAACTAGTGTAAAACTGTTGAAATGACTGTAACAAGATTGAAACGTCACAAAAAGCTTAGAAGAGGCTGAAATGCACGTTTCCAGCATAGAGATGTGTGTATAGCAGCTACTGTTAAGAAACTAGTGTAAAACTGTTGAAATGACAGTAACAAGCTTAAAACGTCACAAAAAGCCCAGAAGAGGCTGAAATGCACGTTTCCAGCATAGAGAGGGGCGTATAGCAGCTACTGTTAAGAAACTAGTGTAAAACTGTTGAAATGACAGTAAAAAGCTTAAAACGTCACAATAAGCTTAGAAGAGGACGAAACGCACGTTTTCAGCATGGAGATGTGTGTATAGCAGCTACTGTTAAGAAACTAGTGTAAAACTGTTGAAATGAAAGTAACAAGTTTAAAATGTCACAAAAAGCCCAGAAGAGGCCAAAACGCACGTTTCCAGCATGGAGATGTGTGTATAGCAGTTACTGTTAAGAAACTAGTGTAAAACCGTTGAAATGACAGTAACAAGCTTGAAACTTCACAAAAAGCTTAGAAGAGGCCAAAACGCACGTTTCCAGCATGGAGATGTGTGTATAGCAGTTACTGTTAAGAAACTAGTGTAAAACTGTTGAAATGACAGTAACAAGCTTGAATTGTCACAAAAAGCTTAGAAGAGGCTGAAATGCACGTTTCCAGCATGGAGATGTGTGTATAGCACTTACTGTTAAGAAACTAGTGTAAAACTTTTGAAATGACAGTAACAAGCTTGAAACATCACAAACAGCTTAGAAGAGGCTGAAATGCACGTTTCTAGCATGGAGATGTGTGTATAGCAGCTACTGTTAAGAAACTAGTGTAAAACTGTTGAAATGACAGTATAAAGCTTAAAATGTCACAATAAGCTTAGAATAGGCCGAAATGCACGTTTCCAGCATGGAGATGTGTGTATAGCAGTTAGTGTTAAGAAACTAGTGTAAAACTGTTGAAATGACAGTATAAAGCTTAAAATGTCACAATAAGCTTAGAAGAGGCCGAATTGCACGTTTCCAGCATGGAGATGTGTGTATAGCAGCTACTGTTAAGAAACTAGTGTAAAACTGTTGAAATGACAGTAACAAGCTTGAAACGTCACAAACAGCTTAGAAGAGGCTGAAATGCATCTTTCCAGCATGGAGATGTGTGTATAGCAGCTACTGTTAAGAAACTAGTGTAAAACTGTTGAAATGACAGTAACAAGCTTAAAACGTCACAAAAAGCCCAGAAGAGGCCGAAACGCACGTTTCCAGCATGGAGATGTGTGTATAGCAGCTACTGTTAAGAAACTAGTGTAAAACTGTTGAAATGACAGTAACAAGATTGAAACGTCAAAAAAAGCTTAGAAGAGGCTGAAATGCACGTTTCCAGCATAGAGATGTGTGTATAGCAGCTACTGTTAAGAAACTAGTGTAAAACTGTTGAAATGACAGTAACAAGCTTAAAACGTCACAAAAAGCCCAGAAGAGGCCGAAACGCACGTTTCCAGCATGGAGATGTGTGTATAGCAGCTACTGTTAAGAAACTAGTGTAAAACTGTTGGAATGACAGTAACAAGCTTAAAACGTCACAAAAAGCCCAGAAGAGGCTGAAATGCACGTTTCCAGCATAGAGAGGTGTGTATAGCAGCTACTGTTAAGAAACTAGTGTAAAACTGTTGAAATGACAGTAACAAGCTTAAAACGTCACAATAAGCTTAGAAGAGGACGAAACGCACGTTTTCAGCATGGAGATGTGTGTATAGCAGCTACTGTTAAGAAACTAGTGTAAAACTGTTGAAATGAAAGTAACAAGCTTAAAATGTCACAAAAAGCCCAGAAGAGGCCGAAATGCACGTTTCCAGCATGGAGATGTGTGTATAGCAGTTAGTGTTAAGAAACTAGTGTAAAACTGTTGAAATGACAGTAACAAGCTTGAAACGTCACAAAAAGCTTAGAAGAGGCTGAAATGCACGTTTCCAGCATGGAGATGTGTGTATAGCAGCTACTGTTAAGAAACTAGTGTAAAACTGTTGAAATGACAGTATAAAGCTTAAAATATCACAATAAGCTTAGAAGAGGCCGAATTGCACGTTTCCAGCATGGAGATGTGTGTATAGCCGCTACTGTTAAGAAACTAGTGTAAAACTGTTGAAATGACAGTAACAAGCTTAAAACGTCACAATAAGCTTAGAAGAGGCCAAAACGCACGTTTCCAGCATGGATATAGCAGTTACTGTTAAGAAACTAGTGTAAAACTGTTGAAATGACAGTAACAAGCTTGAAACGTCACAAAAAGCTTAGAAGAGGCTGAAATGCACAATTCCAGCATGGAGATGTGTGTATAGCAGCTACTGTTAAGAAACTAGTGTAAAATTGTTGAAAGGACAGTAACAAGCTTAAAACGTCACAATAAGCTTAGAAGAGGCCAAAACGCACGTTTCCAGCATGGAGATGTGTGTATAGCAGTTACTGTTAAGAAACTAGTGTAAAACTGTTGAAATGACAGTAACAAGATTGAAACGTCACAAAAAGCTTAGAAGAGGCTGAAATGCACGTTTCCAGCATAGAGATGTGTGTATAGCAGCTACTGTTAAGAAACTAGTGTAAAACTGTTGAAATGACAGTAACAAGCTTAAAACGTCACAAAAAGCCCAGAAGAGGCCGAAACGCACGTTTCCACCATGGAGATGTGTGTATAGCAGCTACTGTTAAGAAACTAGTGTAAAACTGTTGAAATGACAGTAACAAGATTGAAACGTCAAAAAAAGCTTAGAAGAGGCTGAAATGCACGTTTCCAGCATAGAGATGTGTGTATAGCAGCTACTGTTAAGAAACTAGTGTAAAACTGTTGAAATGACAGTAACAAGCTTAAAACGTCACAAAAAGCCCAGAAGAGGCCGAAACGCACGTTTCCAGCATGGAGATGTGTGTATAGCAGCTACTGTTAAGAAACTAGTGTAAAACTGTTGGAATGACAGTAACAAGATTGAAACGTCACAAAAAGCTTAGAAGAGGCTGAAATGCACGTTTCCAGCATAGAGATGTGTGTATAGCAGCTACTGTTAAGAAACTAGTGTAAAACTGTTGAAATGACAGTAACAAGCTTAAAACGTCACAAAAAGCCCAGAAGAGGCCGAAACGCACGTTTCCAGCATGGAGATGTGTGTATAGCAGCTACTGTTAAGAAACTAGTGTAAAACTGTTGGAATGACAGTAACAAGCTTAAAACGTCACAAAAAGCCCAGAAGAGGCTGAAATGCACGTTTCCAGCATAGAGAGGTGTGTATAGCAGCTACTGTTAAGAAACTAGTGTAAAACTGTTGAAATGACAGTAACAAGCTTAAAACGTCACAATAAGCTTAGAAGAGGACGAAACGCACGTTTTCAGCATGGAGATGTGTGTATAGCAGCTACTGTTAAGAAAGTAGTGTAAAACTGTTGAAATGAAAGTAACAAGCTTAAAATGTCACAACAAGCCCAGAAGAGGCCGAAATGCACGTTTCCAGCATGGAGATGTGTGTATAGCAGTTAGTGTTAAGAAACTAGTGTAAAACTGTTGAAATGACAGTAACAAGCTTGAAACGTCACAAAAAGCTTAGAAGAGGCTGAAATGCACGTTTCCAGCATGGAGATGTGTGTATAGCAGCTACTGTTAAGAAACTAGTGTAAAACTGTTGAAATGACAGTATAAAGCTTAAAATATCACAATAAGCTTAGAAGAGGCCGAATTGCACGTTTCCAGCATGGAGATGTGTGTATAGCAGCTACTGTTAAGAAACTAGTGTAAAACTGTTGAAATGACAGTAACAAGCTTAAAACGTCACAATAAGCTTAGAAGAGGCCAAAACGCACGTTTCCAGCATGGATATAGCAGTTACTGTTAAGAAACTAGTGTAAAACTGTTGAAATGACAGTAACAAGCTTGAAACGTCACAAAAAGCTTAGAAGAGGCTGAAATGCACGTTTCCAGCATGGAGATGTGTGTATAGCAGCTACTGTTAAGAAACTAGTGTAAAACTGTTGAAATGACAGTAACAAGCTTAAAACGTCACAATAAGCTTAGAAGAGGCCAAAACGCACATTTCCAGCATGGAGATGTGTGTATAGCAGCTACTGTTAAGAAACTAGTGTAAAACTGTTGAAATGACAGTATAAAGCTTAAAATGTCACAATAAGCTTAGAAGAGGCCGAATTGCACGTTTCCAGCATGGAGATGTGTGTATAGCAGCTACTGTTAAGAAACTAGTGTAAAACTGTTGAAAAGACAGTAACAAGCTTGAAACGTCACAATAAGCTTAGAAGAGGCTGAAATGCACGTTTCCAGCATGGAGATGTGTGTATAGCAGCTACTGTTAAGAAACTAGTGTAAAACTGTTGAAATGACAGTAACAAGCTTGAAACGTCACAAAAAGCTTAGAAGAGGCTGAAATGCACGTTTCCAGCATGGAGATGTGTGTATAGCAGCTACTGTTAAGAAACTAGTGTAAAATTGTTGAAATGACAGTAACAAGCTTAAAACGTCACAATAAGCTTAGAAGAGGCCAAAACGCACGTTTCCAGCATGGAGATGTGTGTATAGCAGTTACTGTTAAGAAACTAGTGTAAAACTGTTGAAATGACAGTAACAAGCTTGAAACGTCACAAAAAGCTTAGAAGAGGCTGAAATGCACGTTTCCAGCATGGAGATGTGTGTATAGCAGCTACTGTTAAGAAACTAGTGTAAAACTGTTGAAATGACAGTAACAAGCTTGAAACGTCACAAAAAGCTTCGAAGAGGCTGAAATGCACGTTTCCAGCATGGAGATGTGTGTATAGCAGCTACTGTTAAGAAACTAGTGTAAAACTGTTGAAATGACAGTAACAAGCTTGAAACGTCACAAAAAGCTTAGAAGAGGCTGAAATGCACGTTTCCAATATGGAGATGTGTGTATAGCAGCTACTGTTAAGAAACTAGTGTAAAACTGTTGAAATGACAGTAACAAGCTTAAAACGTCACAAAAAGCTTAGAAGAGGCTGAAATGCACGTTTCCAGCATGGAGATGTGTGTATAGCAGCTACTGTTAAGAAACTAGTGTAAAACTGTTGGAATGACAGTAACAAGCTTAAAACGTCACAAAAAGCCCAGAAGAGGCTGAAATGCACGTTTCCAGCTTAGAGAGGTGTGTATAGCAGCTACTGTTAAGAAACTAGTGTAAAACTGTTGAAATGACAGTAAAAAGCTTAAAACGTCACAATAAGCTTAGAAGAGGACGAAACGCACGTTTTCAGCATGGAGATGTGTGTATAGCAGCACTGTTAAGAAACTAGTGTAAAACTGTTGAAATGACAGTAACAAGCTTGAAACATCACAAACAGCTTAGAAGAGGCTGAAATGCACGTTTCTAGCATGGAGATGTGTGTATAGCAGCTACTGTTAAGAAACTAGTGTAAAACTGTTGAAATGACAGTATAAAGCTTAAAATGTCACAATAAGCTTAGAATAGGCCGAAATGCACGTTTCCAGCATGGAGATGTGTGTATAGCAGTTAGTGTTAAGAAACTAGTGTAAAAGTGTTGAAATGACAGTATAAAGCTTAAAATGTCACAATAAGCTTAGAAGAGGCCGAATTGCACGTTTCCAGCATGGAGATGTGTGTATAGCAGCTACTGTTAAGAAACTAGTGTAAAACTGTTGAAATGACAGTAACAAGCTTGAAACGTCACAAACAGCTTAGAAGAGGTTGAAATGCATCTTTCCAGCATGGAGATGTGTGTATAGCAGCTACTGTTAAGAAACTAGTGTAAAACTGTTGAAATGACAGTAACAAGCTTAAAACGTCACAATAAGCTTAGAAGAGGCCAAAATGCACGTTTCCAGCATGGAGATGTGTGTATAGCAGTTCCTGTTAAGAAACTAGTGTAAAACTGTTGAAATGACAGTAACAAGCTTGAAACGACACAAAAAGCTTAGAAGAGGCTGAAATGCACGTTTCCAATATGGAGATGTGTGTATAGCAGCTACTGTTAAGAAACTAGTGTAAAACTGTTGAAATGACAGTAACAAGCTTGAAACGTCACAAAAAGCTTAGAAGAGGCTGAAATGCACGTTTCTAGCATGGAGATGTATGTATAGCAGCTACTGTTAAGAAACTAGTGTAAAACTGTTGAAATGACAGTATAAAGCTTAAAATGTCACAATAAGCTTAGAAGAGGCCGAAACGCACGTTTCATTTCCAGCATGGAGGTGTGTGTATAGCAGCTACGGTGTGTATAGCAGCTACTGTTAAGAAACTAGTGTAAAACTGTTGAAATGACAGTAACAAGCTTAAAACGTCACAAAAAGCCCAGAAGAGGCCGAAACGCACGTTTCCAGCATGGAGATGTGTGTATAGCAGCTACTGTTAAGAAACTAGTGTAAAACTGTTGGAATGACAGTAACAAGCTTAAAACGTCACAAAAAGCCCAGAAGAGGCTGAAATGCACGTTTCCAGCATAGAGAGGTGTGTATAGCAGCTACTGTTAAGAAACTAGTGTAAAACTGTTGAAATGACAGTAACAAGCTTAAAACGTCACAATAAGCTTAGAAGAGGACGAAACGCACGTTTTCAGCATGGAGATGTGTGTATAGCAGCTACTGTTAAGAAACTAGTGTAAAACTGTTGAAATGAAAGTAACAAGCTTAAAATGTCACAAAAAGCCCAGAAGAAGCCGAAATGCACGTTTCCAGCATGGAGATGTGTGTATAGCAGTTAGTGTTAAGAAACTAGTGTAAAACTGTTGAAATGACAGTATAAAGCTTAAAATATCACAATAAGCTTAGAAGAGGCCGAATTGCACGTTTCCAGCATGGAGATGTGTGTATAGCAGCCACTGTTAAGAAACTAGTGTAAAACTGTTGAAATGACAGTAACAAGCTTAAAACGTCACAATAAGCTTAGAAGAGGCCAAAACGCACGTTTCCAGCATGGATATAGCAGTTACTGTTAAGAAACTAGTGTAAAACTGTTGAAATGACAGTAACAAGCTTGAAACGTCACAAAAAGCTTAGAAGAGGCTGAAATGCACGTTTCCAGCATGGAGATGTGTGTATAGCAGCTACTGTTAAGAAACTAGTGTAAAACTGTTGAAATGACAGTAACAAGCTTAAAACGTCACAATAAGCTTAGAAGAGGCCAAAACGCACATTTCCAGCATGGAGATGTGTGTATAGCAGCTACTGTTAAGAAACTAGTGTAAAACTGTTGAAATGACAGAATAAAGCTTAAAATGTCACAATAAGCTTAGAAGAGGCCGACTTGCACGTTTCCAGCATGGAGATGTGTGTATAGCAGCTACTGTTAAGAAACTAGTATAAAACTGTTGAAAAGACAGTAACAAGCTTGAAACGTCACAATAAGCTTAGAAGAGGCTGAAATGCACGTTTCCAGCATGGAGATGTGTGTATAGCAGCTACTGTTAAGAAACTAGTGTAAAACTGTTGAAATGACAGTAACAAGCTTGAAACGTCACAAAAAGCTTAGAAGAGGCTGAAATGCACGTTTCCAGCATGGAGATGTGTGTATAGCAGCTACTGTTAAGAAACTAGTGTAAAATTGTTGAAATGACAGTAACAAGCTTGAAACGTCACAAAAAGCTTAGAAGAGGCTGAAATGCACGTTTCCAATATGGAGATGTGTGTATAGCAGCTACTGTTAAGAAACTAGTGTAAAACTGTTGAAATGACAGTAACAAGCTTAAAACGTCACAAAAAGCTTAGAAGAGGCTGAAATGCACGTTTCCAGCATGGAGATGTGTGTATAGCAGCTACTGTTAAGAAACTAGTGTAAAACTGTTGAAATGACAGTAACAGGCTTGAAACGTCACAAAAAGTTTAGAAGAGGCTGAAATGCACGTTTCCAGCATGGAGATGTGTGTATAGCAGTTACTGTTAAGAAACTAGTGTAAAACTGTTGAAATGACAGTAACAAGCTTGAAACGTCACAAAAAGCTTAGAAGAGGCTGAAATGCACGTTTCCAATATGGAGATGTGTGTATAGCAGCTACTGTTAAGAAACTAGTGTAAAACTGTTGAAATGACACTAACAAGCTTAAAACGTCACAATAAGCTTAGAAGAGGCCGAAACGCACGTTTCATTTCCAGCATGGAGGTGTGTGTATAGCAGCTACGGTGTGTATAGCAGCTACTGTTAAGAAACTAGTGTAAAACTGTTGAAATGACAGTAACAAGCTTGAAACGTCACAAAAAGCTTCGAAGAGGCTGAAATGCACGTTTCCAGCATGGAGATGTGTGTATAGCAGTTACTGTTAAGAAACTAGTGTAAAACTGTTGAAATGACAGTATAAAGCTTAAAATGTCACAATAAGCTTAGAAGAGGCCAAAACGCACGTTTCCAGCATGGATATAGCAGTTACTGTTAAGAAACTAGTGTAAAACTGTTGAAATGACAGTAACAAGCTTGAAACGTCACAAAAAGCTTAGAAGAGGCTGAAATGCACGTTTCCAGCATGGAGATGTGTGTATAGCAGCTACTGTTAAGAAACTAGTGTAAAACTGTTGAAATGACAGTAACAAGCTTAAAACGTCACAATAAGCTTAGAAGAGGCCAAAACGCACATTTCCAGCATGGAGATGTGTGTATAGCAGCTACTGTTAAGAAACTAGTGTAAAACTGTTGAAATGACAGTATAAAGCTTAAAATGTCACAATAAGCTTAGAAGAGGCCGAATTGCACGTTTCCAGCATGGAGATGTGTGTATAGCAGCTACTGTTAAGAAACTAGTGTAAAATTGTTGAAATGACAGTAACAAGCTTAAAACGTCACAATAAGCTTAGAAGAGGCCAAAACGCACGTTTCCAGCATGGAGATGTGTGTATAGCAGTTACTGTTAAGAAACTAGTGTAAAACTGTTGAAATGACAGTAACAAGATTGAAACGTCACAAAAAGCTTAGAAGAGGCTGAAATGCACGTTTCCAGCATAGAGATGTGTGTATAGCAGCTACTGTTAAGAAACTAGTGTAAAACTGTTGAAATGACAGTAAAAAGCTTAAAACGTCACAATAAGCTTAGAAGAGGACGAAACGCACGTTTTCAGCATGGAGATGTGTGTATAGCAGCTACTGTTAAGAAACTAGTGTAAAACCGTTGAAATGACAGTAACAAGCTTGAAACTTCACAAAAAGCTTAGAAGAGGCCAAAACGCACGTTTCCAGCATGGAGATGTGTGTATAGCAGTTACTGTTAAGAAACTAGTGTAAAACTGTTGAAATGACAGTAACAAGCTTGAATTGTCACAAAAAGCTTAGAAGAGGCTGAAATGCACGTTTCCAGCATGGAGATGTGTGTATAGCACTTACTGTTAAGAAACTAGTGTAAAACTGTTGAAATGACAGTAACAAGCTTGAAACGTCACAAACAGCTTAGAAGAGGCTGAAATGCACGTTTCCAGCATGGAGATGTGTGTATAGCAGCTACTGTTAAGAAACTAGTGTAAAACTGTTGAAATGACAGTAACAAGCTTAAAACGTCACAATAAGCTTAGAAGAGGCCAAAATGCACGTTTCCAGCATGGAGATGTGTGTATAGCAGTTCCTGTTAAGAAACTAGTGTGAAACTGTTGAAATGACAGTAACAAGCTTGAAACGTCACAAAAAGCTTAGAAGAGGCTGAAATGCACGTTTCCAATATAGAGATGTGTGTATAGCAGCTACTGTTAAGAAACTAGTGTAAAACTGTTGAAATGACAGTAACAAGCTTGATACGTCACAAAAAGCTTAGAAGAGGCTGAAATGCACGTTTCCAATATGGAGATGTGTGTATAGCAGCTACTGTTAAGAAACTAGTGTAAAACTGTTGAAATGACAGTAACAAGCTTAAAACGTCACAATAAGCTTAGAAGAGGCCGAAAAGCACGTTTCATTTCCAGCATGGAGGTGTGTGTATAGCAGCTACGGTGTGTATAGCAGCTACTGTTAAGAAACTAGTGTAAAACTGTTGAAATGACAGTAACAAGCTTGATACGTCACAAAAAGCTTAGAAGAGGCTGAAATGCACGTTTCCAGCATGGAGATGTGTGTATAGCAGTTACTGTTAAGAAACTAGTGTAAAACTGTTGAAATGACAGTATAAAGCTTAAAATGTCACAATAAGCTTAGAAGAGGCCGAAACGCACGTTTTTAGCATGGAGATGTGTGTATAGCAGCTACTGTTAAGAAACTAGTGTAAAACTGTTGAAATGACAGTAACAAGCTTAAAACGTCACAAAAAGCCCAGAAGAGGCCGAAACGCACGTTTCCAGCATGGAGATGTGTGTATAGCAGCTACTGTTAAGAAACTAGTGTAAAACTGTTGAAATGACAGTAACAAGATTGAAACGTCACAAAAAGCTTAGAAGAGGCTGAAATGCACGTTTCCAGCATAGAGATGTGTGTATAGCAGCTACTGTTAAGAAACTAGTGTAAAACTGTTGAAATGACAGTAACAAGCTTAAAACGTCACAAAAAGCCCAGAAGAGGCCGAAACGCACGTTTCCAGCATGGAGATGTGTGTATAGCAGCTACTGTTAAGAAACTAGTGTAAAACTGTTGAAATGACAGTAACAAGCTTGAAACGTCACAATAAGCTTAGAAGAGGCTGAAATGCACGTTTCCAGCATGGAGATGTGTGTATAGCAGCTACTGTTAAGAAACTAGTGTAAAACTGTTGAAATGACAGTAACAAGCTTGAAACTTCACAAAAAGCTTAGAAGAGGCCAAAACGCACGTTTCCAGCATGGAGATGTGTGTATAGCAGTTACTGTTAAGAAACTAGTGTAAAACTGTTGAAATGACAGTAACAAGCTTGAATTGTCACAAAAAGCTTAGAAGAGGCTGAAATGCACGTTTCCAGCATGGAGATGTGTGTATAGCACTTACTGTTAAGAAACTAGTGTAAAACTGTTGAAATGACAGTAACAAGCTTGAAACATCACAAACAGCTTAGAAGAGGCTGAAATGCACGTTTCTAGCATGGAGATGTGTGTATAGCAGCTACTGTTAAGAAACTAGTGTAAAACCGTTGAAATGACAGTAACAAGCTTGAAACTTCACAAAAAGCTTAGAAGAGGCCAAAACGCACGTTTCCAGCATGGAGATGTGTGTATAGCAGTTACTGTTAAGAAACTAGTGTAAAACTGTTGAAATGACAGTAACAAGCTTGAATTGTCACAAAAAGCTTAGAAGAGGCTGAAATGCACGTTTCCAGCATGGAGATGTGTGTATAGCACTTACTGTTAAGAAACTAGTGTAAAACTGTTGAAATGACAGTAACAAGCTTGAAACATCACAAACAGCTTAGAAGAGGCTGAAATGCACGTTTCTAGCATGGAGATGTGTGTATAGCAGCTACTGTTAAGAAACTAGTGTAAAACTGTTGAAATGACAGTATAAAGCTTAAAATGTCACAATAAGCTTAGAATAGGCCGAAATGCACGTTTCCAGCATGGAGATGTGTGTAGAGCAGCTACTGTTAAGAAACTAGTGTAAAACTGTTGAAATGACAGTAACAAGCTTGAAACGTCACAAACAGCTTAGAAGAGGCTGAAATGCACGTTTCCAGCATGGAGATGTGTGTATAGCAGCTACTGTTAAGAAACTAGTGTAAAACTGTTGAAATGACAGTTACAAGCTTAAAACGTCACAATAAGCTTAGAAGAGGCCAAAATGCACGTTTCCAGCATGGAGATGTGTGTATAGCAGTTCCTGTTAAGAAACTAGTGTGAAACTGTTGAAATGACAGTAACAAGCTTGAAACGTCACAAAAAGCTTAGAAGAGGCTGAAATGCACGTTTCCAATATAGAGATGTGTGTATAGCAGCTACTGTTAAGAAACTAGTGTAAAACTGTTGAAATGACAGTAACAAGCTTGATACGTCACAAAAAGCTTAGAAGAGGCTGAAATGCACGTTTCCAATATGGAGATGTGTGTATAGCAGCTACTGTTAAGAAACTAGTGTAAAACTGTTGAAATGACAGTAACAAGCTTAAAACGTCACAATAAGCTTAGAAGAGGCCGAAAAGCACGTTTCATTTCCAGCATGGAGGTGTGTGTATAGCAGCTACGGTGTGTATAGCAGCTACTGTTAAGAAACTAGTGTAAAACTGTTGAAATGACAGTAACAAGCTTGATACGTCACAAAAAGCTTAGAAGAGGCTGAAATGCACGTTTCCAGCATGGAGATGTGTGTATAGCAGTTACTGTTAAGAAACTAGTGTAAAACTGTTGAAATGACAGTATAAAGCTTAAAATGTCACAATAAGCTTAGAAGAGGCCGAAACGCACGTTTTTAGCATGGAGATGTGTGTATAGCAGCTACTGTTAAGAAACTAGTGTAAAACTGTTGAAATGACAGTAACAAGCTTAAAACGTCACAAAAAGCCCAGAAGAGGCCGAAACGCACGTTTCCAGCATGGAGATGTGTGTATAGCAGCTACTGTTAAGAAACTAGTGTAAAACTGTTGAAATGACAGTAACAAGATTGAAACGTCACAAAAAGCTTAGAAGAGGCTGAAATGCACGTTTCCAGCATAGAGATGTGTGTATAGCAGCTACTGTTAAGAAACTAGTGTAAAACTGTTGAAATGACAGTAACAAGCTTAAAACGTCACAAAAAGCCCAGAAGAGGCCGAAACGCACGTTTCCAGCATGGAGATGTGTGTATAGCAGCTACTGTTAAGAAACTAGTGTAAAACTGTTGAAATGACAGTAACAAGCTTGAAACGTCACAATAAGCTTAGAAGAGGCTGAAATGCACGTTTCCAGCATGGAGATGTGTGTATAGCAGCTACTGTTAAGAAACTAGTGTAAAACTGTTGAAATGACAGTAACAAGCTTGAAACTTCACAAAAAGCTTAGAAGAGGCCAAAACGCACGTTTCCAGCATGGAGATGTGTGTATAGCAGTTACTGTTAAGAAACTAGTGTAAAACTGTTGAAATGACAGTAACAAGCTTGAATTGTCACAAAAAGCTTAGAAGAGGCTGAAATGCACGTTTCCAGCATGGAGATGTGTGTATAGCACTTACTGTTAAGAAACTAGTGTAAAACTGTTGAAATGACAGTAACAAGCTTGAAACATCACAAACAGCTTAGAAGAGGCTGAAATGCACGTTTCTAGCATGGAGATGTGTGTATAGCAGCTACTGTTAAGAAACTAGTGTAAAACTGTTGAAATGACAGTATAAAGCTTAAAATGTCACAATAAGCTTAGAATAGGCCGAAATGCACGTTTCCAGCATGGAGATGTGTGTATAGCAGTTAGTGTTAAGAAACTAGTGTAAAACTGTTGAAATGACAGTATAAAGCTTAAAATGTCACAATAAGCTTAGAAGAGGCCGAATTGCACGTTTCCAGCATGGAGATGTGTGTATAGCAGCTACTGTTAAGAAACTAGTGTAAAACTGTTGAAATGACAGTAACAAGCTTGAAACGTCACAAACAGCTTAGAAGAGGCTGAAATGCATCTTTCCAGCATGGAGATGTGTGTATAGCAGCTACTGTTAAGAAACTAGTGTAAAACTGTTGAAATGACAGTAACAAGCTTAAAACGTCACAATAAGCTTAGAAGAGGCCAAAATGCACGTTTCCAGCATGGAGATGTGTGTATAGCAGTTCCTGTTAAGAAACTAGTGTAAAACTGTTGAAATGACAGTAACAAGCTTGAAACGACACAAAAAGCTTAGAAGAGGCTGAAATGCACGTTTCCAATATGGAGATGTGTGTATAGCAGCTACTGTTAAGAAACTAGTGTAAAACTGTTGAAATGACAGTAACAAGCTTGAAACGTCACAAAAAGCTTAGAAGAGGCTGAAATGCACGTTTCTAGCATGGAGATGTATGTATAGCAGCTACTGTTAAGAAACTAGTGTAAAACTGTTGAAATGACAGTATAAAGCTTAAAATGTCACAATAAGCTTAGAAGAGGCCGAAACGCACGTTTCATTTCCAGCATGGAGGTGTGTGTATAGCAGCTACGGTGTGTATAGCAGCTACTGTTAAGAAACTAGTGTAAAACTGTTGAAATGACAGTAACAAGCTTAAAACGTCACAAAAAGCCCAGAAGAGGCCGAAACGCACGTTTCCAGCATGGAGATGTGTGTATAGCAGCTACTGTTAAGAAACTAGTGTAAAACTGTTGAAATGACAGTAACAAGATTGAAACGTCACAAAAAGCTTAGAAGAGGCTGAAATGCACGTTTCCAGCATAGAGATGTGTGTATAGCAGCTACTGTTAAGAAACTAGTGTAAAACTGTTGAAATGACAGTAACAAGCTTAAAACGTCACAAAAAGCCCAGAAGAGGCCGAAACGCACGTTTCCAGCATGGAGATGTGTGTATAGCAGCTACTGTTAAGAAACTAGTGTAAAACTGTTGGAATGACAGTAACAAGCTTAAAACGTCACAAAAATCCCAGAAGAGGCTGAAATGCACGTTTCCAGCATAGAGAGGTGTGTATAGCAGCTACTGTTAAGAAACTAGTGTAAAACTGTTGAAATGACAGTAACAAGCTTAAAACGTCACAATAAGCTTAGAAGAGGACGAAACGCACGTTTTCAGCATGGAGATGTGTGTATAGCAGCTACTGTTAAGAAACTAGTGTAAAACTGTTGAAATGAAAGTAACAAGCTTAAAATGTCACAAAAAGCCCAGAAGAGGCCGAAATGCACGTTTCCAGCATGGAGATGTGTGTATAGCAGTTAGTGTTAAGAAACTAGTGTAAAACTGTTGAAATGACAGTATAAAGCTTAAAATATCACAATAAGCTTAGAAGAGGCCGAATTGCACGTTTCCAGCATGGAGATGTGTGTATAGCAGCTACTGTTAAGAAACTAGTGTAAAACTGTTGAAATGACAGTAACAAGCTTAAAACGTCACAATAAGCTTAGAAGAGGCCAAAACGCACGTTTCCAGCATGGATATAGCAGTTACTGTTAAGAAACTAGTGTAAAACTGTTGAAATGACAGTAACAAGCTTGAAACGTCACAAAAAGCTTAGAAGAGGCTGAAATGCACGTTTCCAGCATGGAGATGTGTGTATAGCAGCTACTGTTAAGAAACTAGTGTAAAACTGTTGAAATGACAGTAACAAGCTTAAAACGTCACAATAAGCTTAGAAGAGGCCAAAACGCACATTTCCAGCATGGAGATGTGTGTATAGCAGCTACTGTTAAGAAACTAGTGTAAAACTGTTGAAATGACAGTATAAAGCTTAAAATGTCACAATAAGCTTAGAAGAGGCCAAATTGCACGTTTCCAGCATGGAGATGTGTGTATAGCAGCTACTGTTAAGAAACTAGTGTAAAACTGTTGAAAAGACAGTAACAAGCTTGAAACGTCACAATAAGCTTAGAAGAGGCTGAAATGCACGTTTCCAGCATGGAGATGTGTGTATAGCAGCTACTGTTAAGAAACTAGTGTAAAACTGTTGAAATGACAGTAACAAGCTTGAAACGTCACAAAAAGCTTAGAAGAGGCTGAAATGCACGTTTCCAGCATGGAGATGTGTGTATAGCAGCTACTGTTAAGAAACTAGTGTAAAATTGTTGAAATGACAGTAACAAGCTTGAAACGTCACAAAAAGCTTAGAAGAGGCTGAAATGCACGTTTCCAATATGGAGATGTGTGTATAGCAGCTACTGTTAAGAAACTAGTGTAAAACTGTTGAAATGACAGTAACAAGCTTAAAACGTCACAAAAAGCTTAGAAGAGGCTGAAATGCACGTTTCCAGCATGGAGATGTGTGTATAGCAGCTACTGTTAAGAAACTAGTGTAAAACTGTTGAAATGACAGTAACAGGCTTGAAACGTCACAAAAAGTTTAGAAGAGGCTGAAATGCACGTTTCCAGCATGGAGATGTGTGTATAGCAGTTACTGTTAAGAAACTAGTGTAAAACTGTTGAAATGACAGTAACAAGCTTGAAACGTCACAAAAAGCTTAGAAGAGGCTGAAATGCACGTTTCCAATATGGAGATGTGTGTATAGCAGCTACTGTTAAGAAACTAGTGTAAAACTGTTGAAATGACACTAACAAGCTTAAAACGTCACAATAAGCTTAGAAGAGGCCGAAACGCACGTTTCATTTCCAGCATGGAGGTGTGTGTATAGCAGCTAAGGTGTGTATAGCAGCTACTGTTAAGAAACTAGTGTAAAACTGTTGAAATGACAGTAACAAGCTTAAAACGTCACAAATAGCTTAGAAGAGGCCAAAATGCACGTTTCCAGCATGGAGATGTGTGTATAGCAGTTCCTGTTAAGAAACTAGTGTAAAACTGTTGAAATGACAGTAACAAGCTTGAAACGACACAAAAAGCTTAGAAGAGGCTGAAATGCACGTTTCCAATATGGAGATGTGTGTATAGCAGCTACTGTTAAGAAACTAGTGTAAAACTGTTGAAATGACAGTAACAAGCTTGAAACGTCACAAAAAGCTTAGAAGAGGCTGAAATGCACGTTTCTAGCATGGAGATGTATGTATAGCAGCTACTGTTAAGAAACTAGTGTAAAACTGTTGAAATGACAGTATAAAGCTTAAAATGTCACAATAAGCTTAGAAGAGGCCGAAACGCACGTTTCATTTCCAGCATGGAGGTGTGTGTATAGCAGCTACGGTGTGTATAGCAGCTACTGTTAAGAAACTAGTGTAAAACTGTTGAAATGACAGTAACAAGCTTAAAACGTCACAATAAGCTTAGAAGAGGCCAAAATGCACGTTTCCAGCATGGAGATGTGTGTATAGCAGTTCCTGTTAAGAAACTAGTGTAAAACTGTTGAAATGACAGTAACAAGCTTGAAACGACACAAAAAGCTTAGAAGAGGCTGAAATGCACGTTTCCAATATGGAGATGTGTGTATAGCAGCTACTGTTAAGAAACTAGTGTAAAACTGTTGAAATGACAGTAACAAGCTTGAAACGTCACAAAAAGCTTAGAAGAGGCTGAAATGCACGTTTCTAGCATGGAGATGTATGTATAGCAGCTACTGTTAAGAAACTAGTGTAAAACTGTTGAAATGACAGTATAAAGCTTAAAATGTCACAATAAGCTTAGAAGAGGCCGAAACGCACGTTTCATTTCCAGCATGGAGGTGTGTGTATAGCAGCTACGGTGTGTATAGCAGCTACTGTTAAGAAACTAGTGTAAAACTGTTGAAATGACAGTAACAAGCTTAAAACGTCACAAAAAGCCCAGAAGAGGCCGAAACGCACGTTTCCAGCATGGAGATGTGTGTATAGCAGCTACTGTTAAGAAACTAGTGTAAAACTGTTGAAATGACAGTAACAAGATTGAAACGTCACAAAAAGCTTAGAAGAGGCTGAAATGCACGTTTCCAGTATAGAGATGTGTGTATAGCAGCTACTGTTAAGAAACTAGTGTAAAACTGTTGAAATGACAGTAACAAGCTTAAAACGTCACAAAAAGCCCAGAAGAGGCCGAAACGCACGTTTCCAGCATGGAGATGTGTGTATAGCAGCTACTGTTAAGAAACTAGTGTAAAACTGTTGGAATGACAATAACAAGCTTAAAACGTCACAAAAAGCCCAGAAGAGGCTGAAATGCACGTTTCCAGCATAGAGAGGTGTGTATAGCAGCTACTGTTAAGAAACTAGTGTAAAACTGTTGAAATGACAGTAACAAGCTTAAAACGTCACAATAAGCTTAGAAGAGGACGAAACGCACGTTTTCAGCATGGAGATGTGTGTATAGCAGCTACTGTTAAGAAACTAGTGTAAAACTGTTGAAATGAAAGTAACAAGCTTAAAATGTCACAAAAAGCCCAGAAGAGGCCGAAATGCACGTTTCCAGCATGGAGATGTGTGTATAGCAGTTAGTGTTAAGAAACTAGTGTAAAACTGTTGAAATGACAGTATAAAGCTTAAAATATCACAATAAGCTTAGAAGAGGCCGAATTGCACGTTTCCAGCATGGAGATGTGTGTATAGCAGCTACTGTTAAGAAACTAGTGTAAAACTGTTGAAATGACAGTAACAAGCTTAAAACGTCACAATAAGCTTAGAAGAGGCCAAAACGCACGTTTCCAGCATGGATATAGCAGTTACTGTTAAGAAACTAGTGTAAAACTGTTGAAATGACAGTAACAAGCTTGAAACGTCACAAAAAGCTTAGAAGAGGCTGAAATGCACGTTTCCAGCATGGAGATGTGTGTATAGCAGCTACTGTTAAGAAACTAGTGTAAAACTGTTGAAATGACAGTAACAAGCTTAAAACGTCACAATAAGCTTAGAAGAGGCCAAAACGCACATTTCCAGCATGGAGATGTGTGTATAGCAGCTACTGTTAAGAAACTAGTGTAAAACTGTTGAAATGAAAGTATAAAGCTTAAAATGTCACAATAAGCTTAGAAGAGGCCAAATTGCACGTTTCCAGCATGGAGATGTGTGTATAGCAGCTACTGTTAAGAAACTAGTGTAAAACTGTTGAAAAGACAGTAACAAGCTTGAAACGTCACAATAAGCTTAGAAGAGGCTGAAATGCACGTTTCCAGCATGGAGATGTGTGTATAGCAGCTACTGTTAAGAAACTAGTGTAAAACTGTTGAAATGACAGTAACAAGCTTGAAACGTCACAAAAAGCTTAGAAGAGGCTGAAATGCACGTTTCCAGCATGGAGATGTGTGTATAGCAGCTACTGTTAAGAAACTAGTGTAAAATTGTTGAAATGACAGTAACAAGCTTGAAACGTCACAAAAAGCTTAGAAGAGGCTGAAATGCACGTTTCCAATATGGAGATGTGTGTATAGCAGCTACTGTTAAGAAACTAGTGTAAAACTGTTGAAATGACAGTAACAAGCTTGAAACGTCACAAAAAGCTTAGAAGAGGCTGAAATGCACGTTTCTAGCATGGAGATGTATGTATAGCAGCTACTGTTAAGAAACTAGTGTAAAACTGTTGAAATGACAGTATAAAGCTTAAAATGTCACAATAAGCTTAGAAGAGGCCGAAACGCACGTTTCATTTCCAGCATGGAGGTGTGTGTATAGCAGCTACGGTGTGTATAGCAGCTACTGTTAAGAAACTAGTGTAAAACTGTTGAAATGACAGTAACAAGCTTAAAACGTCACAATAAGCTTAGAAGAGGCCAAAATGCACGTTTCCAGCATGGAGATGTGTGTATAGCAGTTCCTGTTAAGAAACTAGTGTAAAACTGTTGAAATGACAGTAACAAGCTTGAAACGACACAAAAAGCTTAGAAGAGGCTGAAATGCACGTTTCCAATATGGAGATGTGTGTATAGCAGCTACTGTTAAGAAACTAGTGTAAAACTGTTGAAATGACAGTAACAAGCTTGAAACGTCACAAAAAGCTTAGAAGAGGCTGAAATGCACGTTTCTAGCATGGAGATGTATGTATAGCAGCTACTGTTAAGAAACTAGTGTAAAACTGTTGAAATGACAGTATAAAGCTTAAAATGTCACAATAAGCTTAGAAGAGGCCGAAACGCACGTTTCATTTCCAGCATGGAGGTGTGTGTATAGCAGCTACGGTGTGTATAGCAGCTACTGTTAAGAAACTAGTGTAAAACTGTTGAAATGACAGTAACAAGCTTAAAACGTCACAAAAAGCCCAGAAGAGGCCGAAACGCACGTTTCCAGCATGGAGATGTGTGTATAGCAGCTACTGTTAAGAAACTAGTGTAAAACTGTTGAAATGACAGTAACAAGATTGAAACGTCACAAAAAGCTTAGAAGAGGCTGAAATGCACGTTTCCAGTATAGAGATGTGTGTATAGCAGCTACTGTTAAGAAACTAGTGTAAAACTGTTGAAATGACAGTAACAAGCTTAAAACGTCACAAAAAGCCCAGAAGAGGCCGAAACGCACGTTTCCAGCATGGAGATGTGTGTATAGCAGCTACTGTTAAGAAACTAGTGTAAAACTGTTGGAATGACAATAACAAGCTTAAAACGTCACAAAAAGCCCAGAAGAGGCTGAAATGCACGTTTCCAGCATAGAGAGGTGTGTATAGCAGCTACTGTTAAGAAACTAGTGTAAAACTGTTGAAATGACAGTAACAAGCTTAAAACGTCACAATAAGCTTAGAAGAGGACGAAACGCACGTTTTCAGCATGGAGATGTGTGTATAGCAGCTACTGTTAAGAAACTAGTGTAAAACTGTTGAAATGAAAGTAACAAGCTTAAAATGTCACAAAAAGCCCAGAAGAGGCCGAAATGCACGTTTCCAGCATGGAGATGTGTGTATAGCAGTTAGTGTTAAGAAACTAGTGTAAAACTGTTGAAATGACAGTATAAAGCTTAAAATATCACAATAAGCTTAGAAGAGGCCGAATTGCACGTTTCCAGCATGGAGATGTGTGTATAGCAGCTACTGTTAAGAAACTAGTGTAAAACTGTTGAAATGACAGTAACAAGCTTAAAACGTCACAATAAGCTTAGAAGAGGCCAAAACGCACGTTTCCAGCATGGATATAGCAGTTACTGTTAAGAAACTAGTGTAAAACTGTTGAAATGACAGTAACAAGCTTGAAACGTCACAAAAAGCTTAGAAGAGGCTGAAATGCACGTTTCCAGCATGGAGATGTGTGTATAGCAGCTACTGTTAAGAAACTAGTGTAAAACTGTTGAAATGACAGTAACAAGCTTAAAACGTCACAATAAGCTTAGAAGAGGCCAAAACGCACATTTCCAGCATGGAGATGTGTGTATAGCAGCTACTGTTAAGAAACTAGTGTAAAACTGTTGAAATGAAAGTATAAAGCTTAAAATGTCACAATAAGCTTAGAAGAGGCCAAATTGCACGTTTCCAGCATGGAGATGTGTGTATAGCAGCTACTGTTAAGAAACTAGTGTAAAACTGTTGAAAAGACAGTAACAAGCTTGAAACGTCACAATAAGCTTAGAAGAGGCTGAAATGCACGTTTCCAGCATGGAGATGTGTGTATAGCAGCTACTGTTAAGAAACTAGTGTAAAACTGTTGAAATGACAGTAACAAGCTTGAAACGTCACAAAAAGCTTAGAAGAGGCTGAAATGCACGTTTCCAGCATGGAGATGTGTGTATAGCAGCTACTGTTAAGAAACTAGTGTAAAATTGTTGAAATGACAGTAACAAGCTTGAAACGTCACAAAAAGCTTAGAAGAGGCTGAAATGCACGTTTCCAATATGGAGATGTGTGTATAGCAGCTACTGTTAAGAAACTAGTGTAAAACTGTTGAAATGACAGTAACAAGCTTAAAACGTCACAAAAAGCTTAGAAGAGGCTGAAATGCACGTTTCCAGCATGGAGATGTGTGTATAGCAGCTACTGTTAAGAAACTAGTGTAAAACTGTTGAAATGACAGTAACAGGCTTGAAACGTCACAAAAAGTTTAGAAGAGGCTGAAATGCACGTTTCCAGCATGGAGATGTGTGTATAGCAGTTACTGTTAAGAAACTAGTGTAAAACTGTTGAAATGACAGTAACAAGCTTGAAACGTCACAAAAAGCTTAGAAGAGGCTGAAATGCACGTTTCCAATATGGAGATGTGTGTATAGCAGCTACTGTTAAGAAACTAGTGTAAAACTGTTGAAATGACACTAACAAGCTTAAAACGTCACAATAAGCTTAGAAGAGGCCGAAACGCACGTTTCATTTCCAGCATGGAGGTGTGTGTATAGCAGCTACGGTGTGTATAGCAGCTACTGTTAAGAAACTAGTGTAAAACTGTTGAAATGACAGTAACAAGCTTGAAACGTCACAAAAAGCTTCGAAGAGGCTGAAATGCACGTTTCCAGCATGGAGATGTGTGTATAGCAGTTACTGTTAAGAAACTAGTGAAAAACTGTTGAAATGACAGTATAAAGCTTAAAATGTCACAATAAGCTTAGAAGAGGCCAAAACGCACGTTTCCAGCATGGATATAGCAGTTACTGTTAAGAAACTAGTGTAAAACTGTTGAAATGACAGTAACAAGCTTGAAACGTCACAAAAAGCTTAGAAGAGGCTGAAATGCACGTTTCCAGCATGGAGATGTGTGTATAGCAGCTACTGTTAAGAAACTAGTGTAAAACTGTTGAAATGACAGTAACAAGCTTAAAACGTCACAATAAGCTTAGAAGAGGCCAAAACGCACATTTCCAGCATGGAGATGTGTGTATAGCAGCTACTGTTAAGAAACTAGTGTAAAACTGTTGAAATGACAGTATAAAGCTTAAAATGTCACAATAAGCTTAGACAAGGCCGAATTGCACGTTTCCAGCATGGAGATGTGTGTATAGCAGCTACTGTTAAGAAACTAGTGTAAAACTGTTGAAAAGACAGTAACAAGCTTGAAACGTCACAATAAGCTTAGAAGAGGCTGAAATGCACGTTTCCAGCATGGAGATGTGTGTATAGCAGCTACTGTTAAGAAACTAGTGTAAAACTGTTGAAATGACAGTAACAAGCTTTAAACGTCACAAACAGCTTAGAAGAGGCTGAAATGCACGTTTCCAGCATGGAGATGTGTGTAGAGCAGCTACTGTTAAGAAACTAGTGTAAAACTGTTGAAATGACAGTAACAAGCTTGAAACGTCACAAACAGCTTAGAAGAGGCTGAAATGCATGTTTCCAGCATGGAGATGTGTGTATAGCAGCTACTGTTAAGAAACTAGTGTAAAACTGTTGAAATGACAGTAACAAGCTTAAGACGTCACAATAAGCTTAGAAGAGGCCAAAATGCACGTTTCCAGCATGGAGATGTGTGTATAGCAGTTCCTGTTAAGAAACTAGTGTGAAACTGTTGAAATGACAGTAACAAGCTTAAAACGTCACAAAAAGCCCAGAAGAGGCCGAAACGCACGTTTCCAGCATGGAGATGTGTGTATAGCAGCTACTGTTAAGAAACTAGTGTAAAACTGTTGAAATGACAGTATAAAGCTTAAAATGTCACAATAAGCTTAGAATAGGCCGAAATGCACGTTTCCAGCATGGAGATGTGTGTATAGCAGTTAGTGTTAAGAAACTAGTGTAAAACTGTTGAAATGACAGTAACAAGCTTGAAACGTCACAAAAAGCTTAGAAGAGGCTGAAATGCACGTTTCCAGCATGGAGATGTGTGTATAGCAGCTACTGTTAAGAAACCAGTGTAAAACTGTTGAAATGACAGTAACAAGCTTGAAACGTCACAAAAAGCTTAGAAGAGGCCGAAATGCACGTTTCCAGCATGGAGATGTGTGTATAGCAGTTACTGTTAAGAAACTAGTGTAAAACTGTTGAAATGACAGTAACAAGCTTGAAACGTCACAAAAAGCTTAGAAGAGGCTGAAATGCACGTTTCCAGCATGGAAATGTGTGTATAGCAGCTACTGTTAAGAAACTAGTGTAAAACTGTTGAAATGACAGTAACAAGCTTAAAACGTCACAATAAGCTTAGAAGAGGCCAAAACGCACGTTTCCAGCATGGAGATGTGTGTATAGCAGTTACTGTTAAGAAACTAGTGTAAAACTGTTGAAATGACAGTAACAAGCTTGAAACGTCACAAAAAGCTTAGAAGAGGCTGAAATGCACGTTTCCAGCATGGAGATGTGTGTATAGCAGCTACTGTTAAGAAACTAGTGTAAAACTGTTGAAATGACAGTAACAAGCTTGAAACGTCACAAAAAGCTTAGAAGAGGCTGAAATGCACGTTTCCAGCATAAAGATGTGTGTATAGCAGCTACTGTTAAGAAACTAGTGTAAAACTGTTGAAATGACAGTAACAAGCTTAAAACGTCACAATAAGCTTAGAAGAGGCCAAAACGCACGTTTCCAGCATGGAGATGTGTGTTTAGCAGTTACTGTTAAGAAACTAGTGTAAAACTGTTGAAATGACAGTAACAAGCTTAAAACGTCACAATAAGCTTAGAAGAGGAGGAAATGCACGTTTCCAGCATGGAGATGTGTGTATAGCAGTTACTGTTAAGAAACTAGTGTAAAACTGTTGAAATGACAGTATAATGCTTAAAATGTCACAATAAGCTTAGAAGAGGCCGAAACGCACGTTTCTAGCATGGAGATGTGTGTATAGCAGCTACTGTTAAGAAACTAGTGTAAAACTGTTGAAATGACAGTAACAAGCTTTAAACGTCACAAACAGCTTAGAAGAGGCTGAAATGCACGTTTCCAGCATGGAGATGTGTGTATAGCAGCTACTGTTAAGAAACTAGTGTAAAACTGTTAAAATGACAGTAACAAGCTTGAAACGTCACAAACAGCTTAGAAGAGGCTGAAATGCACGTTTCCAGCATGGAGATGTGTGTATAGCAGCTACTGTTAAGAAACTAGTGTAAAACTGTTAAAATGACAGTAACAAGCTTGAAACGTCACAAACAGCTTAGAAGAGGCTGAAATGCACGTTTCCAGCATGGAGATGTGTGTATAGCAGCTACTGTTAAGAAACTAGTGTAAAACTGTTGAAATGACAGTAACAAGCTTAAAACGTCACAATAAGCCTAAGCTTATTGTGACGTTTTAAGAGGCCAAAATGCACGTTTCCAGCATGGAGATGTGTGTATAGCAGTTCCTGTTAAGAAACTAGTGTAAAACTGTTGAAATGACAGTAACAAGCTTGAAACGTCACAAAAAGCTTAGAAGAGGCTGAAATGCACGTTTCCAATATGGAGATGTGTGTATAGCAGCTACTGTTAAGAAACTAGTGTAAAACTGTTGAAATGACAGTAACAAGCTTGAAACGTCACAAAAAGCTTAGAAGAGGCTGAAATGCACGTTTCCAATATGGAGATGTGTGTATAGCAGCTACTGTTAAGAAACTAGTGTAAAACTGTTGAAATGACAGTAACAAGCTTGATACGTCACAAAAAGCTTAGAAGAGGCTGAAATGCACGTTTCCAATATGGAGATGTGTGTATAGCAGCTACTGTTAAGAAACTAGTGTAAAACTGTTGAAATGACAGTAACAAGCTTAAAACGTCACAATAAGCTTAGAAGAGGCCGAAACGCACGTTTCATTTCCAGCATGGAGGTGTGTGTATAGCAGCTACGGTGTGTATAGCAGCTACTGTTAAGAAACTAGTGTAAAACTGTTGAAATGACAGTAACAAGCTTAAAACGTCACAAAAAGCCCAGAAGAGGCCGAAACGCACGTTTCCAGCATGGAGATGTGTGTATAGCAGCTACTGTTAAGAAACTAGTGTAAAACTGTTGAAATGACAGTAACAAGATTGAAACGTCACAAAAAGCTTAGAAGAGGCTGAAATGCACGTTTCCAGCATAGAGATGTGTGTATAGCAGCTACTGTTAAGAAACTAGTGTAAAACTGTTGAAATGACAGTAACAAGCTTAAAACGTCACAAAAAGCCCAGAAGAGGCTGAAATGCACGTTTCCAGCATAGAGAGGGGCGTATAGCAGCTACTGTTAAGAAACTAGTGTAAAACTGTTGAAATGACAGTAACAAGCTTAAAACGTCACAATAAGCTTAGAAGAGGCCAAAATGCACGTTTCCAGCATGGAGATGTGTGTATAGCAGTTCCTGTTAAGAAACTAGTGTAAAACTGTTGAAATGACAGTAACAAGCTTGAAACGACACAAAAAGCTTAGAAGAGGCTGAAATGCACGTTTCCAATATGGAGATGTGTGTATAGCAGCTACTGTTAAGAAACTAGTGTAAAACTGTTGAAATGACAGTAACAAGCTTGAAACGTCACAAAAAGCTTAGAAGAGGCTGAAATGCACGTTTCTAGCATGGAGATGTATGTATAGCAGCTACTGTTAAGAAACTAGTGTAAAACTGTTGAAATGACAGTATAAAGCTTAAAATGTCACAATAAGCTTAGAAGAGGCCGAAACGCACGTTTCATTTCCAGCATGGAGGTGTGTGTATAGCAGCTACGGTGTGTATAGCAGCTACTGTTAAGAAACTAGTGTAAAACTGTTGAAATGACAGTAACAAGATTGAAACGTCACAAAAAGCTTAGAAGAGGCTGAAATGCACGTTTCCAGCATGGAGATGTGTGTATAGCAGTTACTGTTAAGAAACTAGTGTAAAACTGTTGAAATGACAGTATAAAGCTTAAAACGTCACAAAAAGCTTAGAAGAGGCTGAAATGCACGTTTCCAGCATAGAGATGTGTGTATAGCAGCTACTGTTAAGAAACTAGTGTAAAACTAGTGAAATGACAGTAACAAGCTTAAAACGTCACAAAAAGCCCAGAAGAGGCCGAAACGCACGTTTCCACCATGGAGATGTGTGTATAGCAGCTACTGTTAAGAAACTAGTGTAAAACTGTTGGAATGACATTAACAAGCTTAAAACGTCACAAAAAGCCCAGAAGAGGCTGAAATGCACGTTTCCAGCTTAGAGAGGTGTGTATAGCAGCTACTGTTAAGAAACTAGTGTAAAACTGTTGAAATGACAGTAAAAAGCTTAAAACGTCACAATAAGCTTAGAAGAGGACGAAACGCACGTTTTCAGCATGGAGATGTGTGTATAGCAGCTACTGTTAAGAAACTAGTGTAAAACCGTTGAAATGACAGTAACAAGCTTGAAACTTCACAAAAAGCTTAGAAGAGGCCAAAACGCACGTTTCCAGCATGGAGATGTGTGTATAGCAGTTACTGTTAAGAAACTAGTGTAAAACTGTTGAAATGACAGTAACAAGCTTGAATTGTCACAAAAAGCTTAGAAGAGGCTGAAATGCACGTTTCCAGCATGGAGATGTGTGTATAGCACTTACTGTTAAGAAACTAGTGTAAAACTGTTGAAATGACAGTAACAAGCTTGAAACATCACAAACAGCTTAGAAGAGGCTGAAATGCACGTTTCTAGCATGGAGATGTGTGTATAGCAGCTACTGTTAAGAAACTAGTGTAAAACTGTTGAAATGACAGTATAAAGCTTAAAATGTCACAATAAGCTTAGAATAGGCCGAAATGCACGTTTCCAGCATGGAGATGTGTGTAGAGCAGCTACTGTTAAGAAACTAGTGTAAAACTGTTGAAATGACAGTAACAAGCTTGAAACGTCACAAACAGCTTAGAAGAGGCTGAAATGCACGTTTCCAGCATGGAGATGTGTGTATAGCAGCTACTGTTAAGAAACTAGTGTAAAACTGTTGAAATGACACTAACAAGCTTAAAACGTCACAATAAGCTTAGAAGAGGCCGAAACGCACGTTTCATTTCCAGCATGGAGGTGTGTGTATAGCAGCTACGGTGTGTATAGCAGCTACTGTTAAGAAACTAGTGTAAAACTGTTGAAATGACAGTAACAAGCTTGAAACGTCACAAAAAGCTTCGAAGAGGCTGAAATGCACGTTTCCAGCATGGAGATGTGTGTATAGCAGTTACTGTTAAGAAACTAGTGAAAAACTGTTGAAATGACAGTATAAAGCTTAAAATGTCACAATAAGCTTAGAAGAGGCCAAAACGCACGTTTCCAGCATGGATATAGCAGTTACTGTTAAGAAACTAGTGTAAAACTGTTGAAATGACAGTAACAAGCTTGAAACGTCACAAACAGCTTAGAAGAGGCTGAAATGCACGTTTCCAATATGGAGATGTGTGTATAGCAGCTACTGTTAAGAAACTAGTGTAAAACTGTTGAAATGACAGTAACAAGCTTGATACGTCACAAAAAGCTTAGAAGAGGCTGAAATGCATGTTTCCAATATGGAGATGTGTGTATAGCAGCTACTGTTAAGAAACTAGTGTAAAACTGTTGAAATGACAGTAACAAGATTGAAACGTCACAAAAAGCTTAGAAGAGGCTGAAATGCACGTTTCCAGCATGGAGATGTGTGTATAGCAGTTACTGTTAAGAAACTAGTGTAAAACTGTTGAAATGACAGTATAAAGCTTAAAATGTCACAATAAGCTTAGAAGAGGCCGAAACGCACGTTTTTAGCATGGAGATGTGTGTATAGCAGCTACTGTTAAGAAACTAGTGTAAAACTGTTGAAATGACAGTAACAAGCTTAAAACGTCACAAAAAGCCCAGAAGAGGCCGAAACGCACGTTTCCAGCATGGAGATGTGTGTATAGCAGCTACTGTTAAGAAACTAGTGTAAAACTGTTGAAATGACAGTAACAAGATTGAAACGTCACAACAAGCTTAGAAGAGGCTGAAATGCACGTTTCCAGCATAGAGATGTGTGTATAGCAGCTACTGTTAAGAAACTAGTGTAAAACTGTTGAAATGACAGTAACAAGCTTAAAACGTCACAAAAAGCCCAGAAGAGGCCGAAACGCACGTTTCCAGCATGGAGATGTGTGTATAGCAGCTACTGTTAAGAAACTAGTGTAAAACTGTTGGAATGACAGTAACAAGCTTAAAACGTCACAAAAAGCCCAGAAGAGGCTGAAATGCACGTTTCCAGCATAGAGAGGTGTGTATAGCAGCTACTGTTAAGAAACTAGTGTAAAACTGTTGAAATGAAAGTAACAAGCTTAAAATGTCACAAAAAGCCCAGAAGAGGCCGAAATGCACGTTTCCAGCATGGAGATGTGTGTATAGCAGTTAGTGTTAAGAAACTAGTGTAAAACTGTTGAAATGACAGTAACAAGCTTGAAACGTCACAAAAAGCTTAGAAGAGGCTGAAATGCACGTTTCCAGCATGGAGATGTGTGTATAGCAGCTACTGTTAAGAAACTAGTGTAAAACTGTTGAAATGACAGTATAAAGCTTAAAATATCACAATAAGCTTAGAAGAGGCCGAATTGCACGTTTCCAGCATGGAGATGTGTGTATAGCAGCTACTGTTAAGAAACTAGTGTAAAACTGTTGAAATGACAGTAACAAGCTTAAAACGTCACAATAAGCTTAGAAGAGGCCAAAACGCACGTTTCCAGCATGGATATAGCAGTTACTGTTAAGAAACTAGTGTAAAACTGTTGAAATGACAGTAACAAGCTTGAAACGTCACAAAAAGCTTAGAAGAGGCTGAAATGCACGTTTCCAGCATGGAGATGTGTGTATAGCAGCTACTGTTAAGAAACTAGTGTAAAACTGTTGAAATGACAGTAACAAGCTTAAAACGTCACAATAAGCTTATAAGAGGCCAAAACGCACATTTCCAGCATGGAGATGTGTGTATAGCAGCTACTGTTAAGAAACTAGTGTAAAACTGTTGAAATGACAGTATAAAGCTTAAAACGTCACAATAAGCTTAGAAGAGGCCGAATTGCACGTTTCCAGCATGGAGATGTGTGTATAGCAGCTACTGTTAAGAAACTAGTGTAAAACTGTTGAAAAGACAGTAACAAGCTTGAAACGTCACAATAAGCTTAGAAGAGGCTGAAATGCACGTTTCCAGCATGGAGATGTGTGTATAGCAGCTACTGTTAAGAAACTAGTGTAAAACTGTTGAAATGACAGTAACAAGCTTGAAACGTCACAAAAAGCTTAGAAGAGGCTGAAATGCACGTTTCCAGCATGGAGATGTGTGTATATCAGTTAGTGTTAAGAAACTAGTGTAAAATTGTTGAAATGACAGTAACAAGCTTAAAACGTCACAATAAGCTTAGAAGAGGCCAAAACGCACGTTTCCAGCATGGAGATGTGTGTATAGCAGTTACTGTTAAGAAACTAGTGTAAAACTGTTGAAATGACAGTAACAAGCTTGAAACGTCACAAAAAGCTTAGAAGAGGCTGAAATGCACGTTTCCAGCATGGAGATGTGTGTATAGCAGCTACTGTTAAGAAACTAGTGTAAAACTGTTGAAATGACAGTAACAAGATTGAAACGTCACAACAAGCTTAGAAGAGGCTGAAATGCACGTTTCCAGCATAGAGATGTGTGTATAGCAGCTACTGTTAAGAAACTAGTGTAAAACTGTTGAAATGACAGTAACAAGCTTAAAACGTCACAAAAAGCCCAGAAGAGGCCGAAACGCACGTTTCCAGCATGGAGATGTGTGTATAGCAGCTACTGTTAAGAAACTAGTGTAAAACTGTTGGAATGACAGTAACAAGCTTAAAACGTCACAAAAAGCCCAGAAGAGGCTGAAATGCACGTTTCCAGCATAGAGAGGTGTGTATAGCAGCTACTGTTAAGAAACTAGTGTAAAACTGTTGAAATGAAAGTAACAAGCTTAAAATGTCACAAAAAGCCCAGAAGAGGCCGAAATGCACGTTTCCAGCATGGAGATGTGTGTATAGCAGTTAGTGTTAAGAAACTAGTGTAAAACTGTTGAAATGACAGTAACAAGCTTGAAACGTCACAAAAAGCTTAGAAGAGGCTGAAATGCACGTTTCCAGCATGGAGATGTGTGTATAGCAGCTACTGTTAAGAAACTAGTGTAAAACTGTTGAAATGACAGTATAAAGCTTAAAATATCACAATAAGCTTAGAAGAGGCCGAATTGCACGTTTCCAGCATGGAGATGTGTGTATAGCAGCTACTGTTAAGAAACTAGTGTAAAACTGTTGAAATGACAGTAACAAGCTTAAAACGTCACAATAAGCTTAGAAGAGGCCAAAACGCACGTTTCCAGCATGGATATAGCAGTTACTGTTAAGAAACTAGTGTAAAACTGTTGAAATGACAGTAACAAGCTTGAAACGTCACAAAAAGCTTAGAAGAGGCTGAAATGCACGTTTCCAGCATGGAGATGTGTGTATAGCAGCTACTGTTAAGAAACTAGTGTAAAACTGTTGAAATGACAGTAACAAGCTTAAAACGTCACAATAAGCTTATAAGAGGCCAAAACGCACATTTCCAGCATGGAGATGTGTGTATAGCAGCTACTGTTAAGAAACTAGTGTAAAACTGTTGAAATGACAGTATAAAGCTTAAAACGTCACAATAAGCTTAGAAGAGGCCGAATTGCACGTTTCCAGCATGGAGATGTGTGTATAGCAGCTACTGTTAAGAAACTAGTGTAAAACTGTTGAAAAGACAGTAACAAGCTTGAAACGTCACAATAAGCTTAGAAGAGGCTGAAATGCACGTTTCCAGCATGGAGATGTGTGTATAGCAGCTACTGTTAAGAAACTAGTGTAAAACTGTTGAAATGACAGTAACAAGCTTGAAACGTCACAAAAAGCTTAGAAGAGGCTGAAATGCACGTTTCCAGCATGGAGATGTGTGTATATCAGTTAGTGTTAAGAAACTAGTGTAAAATTGTTGAAATGACAGTAACAAGCTTAAAACGTCACAATAAGCTTAGAAGAGGCCAAAACGCACGTTTCCAGCATGGAGATGTGTGTATAGCAGTTACTGTTAAGAAACTAGTGTAAAACTGTTGAAATGACAGTAACAAGCTTGAAACGTCACAAAAAGCTTAGAAGAGGCTGAAATGCACGTTTCCAGCATGGAGATGTGTGTATAGCAGCTACTGTTAAGAAACTAGTGTAAAACTGTTGAAATGACAGTAACAAGCTTGAAACGTCACAAAAAGCTTCGAAGAGGCTGAAATGCACGTTTCCAGCATGGAGATGTGTGTATAGCAGCTACTGTTAAGAAACTAGTGTAAAACTGTTGAAATGACAGTAACAAGCTTGAAACGTCACAAAAAGCTTAGAAGAGGCTGAAATGCACGTTTCCAATATGGAGATGTGTGTATAGCAGCTACTGTTAAGAAACTAGTGTAAAACTGTTGAAATGACAGTAACAAGCTTAAAACGTCACAAAAAGCTTAGAAGAGGCTGAAATGCACGTTTCCAGCATGGAGATGTGTGTATAGCAGCTACTGTTAAGAAACTAGTGTAAAACTGTTGAAATGACAGTATAAAGCTTAAAATATCACAATAAGCTTAGAAGAGGCCGAATTGCACGTTTCCAGCATGGAGATGTGTGTATAGCAGCTACTGTTAAGAAACTAGTGTAAAACTGTTGAAATGACAGTAACAAGCTTAAAACGTCACAATAAGCTTAGAAGAGGCCAAAACGCACGTTTCCAGCATGGATATAGCAGTTACTGTTTAGAAACTAGTGTAAAACTGTTGAAATGACAGTAACAAGCTTGAAACGTCACAAAAAGCTTAGAAGAGGCTGAAATGCACGTTTCCAATATGGAGATGTGTGTATAGCAGCTACTGTTAAGAAACTAGTGTAAAACTGTTGAAATGACACTAACAAGCTTAAAACGTCACAATAAGCTTAGAAGAGGCCGAAACGCACGTTTCATTTCCAGCATGGAGGTGTGTGTATAGCAGCTACGGTGTGTATAGCAGTTAGTGTTAAGAAACTAGTGTAAAACTGTTGAAATGACAGTAACAAGCTTAAAACGTCACAATAAGCTTAGAAGAGGCCAAAACGCACGTTTCCAGCATGGATATAGCAGTTACTGTTTAGAAACTAGTGTAAAACTGTTGAAATGACAGTAACAAGCTTAAAACGTCACAAAAAGCCCAGAAGAGGCCGAAACGCACGTTTCCAGCATGGAGATGTGTGTATAGCAGCTACTGTTAAGAAACTAGTGTAAAACTGTTGGAATGACAGTAACAAGCTTAAAACGTCACAAAAAGCCCAGAAGAGGCTGAAATGCACGTTTCCAGCATAGAGAGGTGTGTATAGCAGCTACTGTTAAGAAACTAGTGTAAAACTGTTGAAATGACAGTAACAAGCTTGAAACGTCACAAAAAGCTTAGAAGAGGCTGAAATGCACGTTTCCAGCATGGAGATGTGTGTATAGCAGCTACTGTTAAGAAACTAGTGTAAAACTGTTGAAATGACAGTATAAAGCTTAAAATATCACAATAAGCTTAGAAGAGGCCGAATTGCACGTTTCCAGCATGGAGATGTGTGTATAGCAGCTACTGTTAAGAAACTAGTGTAAAACTGTTGAAATGACAGTAACAAGCTTAAAACGTCACAATAAGCTTAGAAGAGGCCAAAACGCACGTTTCCAGCATGGATATAGCAGTTACTGTTTAGAAACTAGTGTAAAACTGTTGAAATGACAGTAACAAGCTTTAAACGTCACAAACAGCTTAGAAGAGGCTGAAATGCACGTTTCCAGCATGGAGATGTGTGTATAGCAGCTACTGTTAAGAAACTAGTGTAAAACTGTTGAAATGACAGTAACAAGCTTAAAACGTCACAATAAGCTTATAAGAGGCCAAAACGCACATTTCCAGCATGGAGATGTGTGTATAGCAGCTACTGTTAAGAAACTAGTGTAAAACTGTTGAAATGACAGTATAAAGCTTAAAATGTCACAATAAGCTTAGAAGAGGCCGAATTGCACGTTTCCAGCATGGAGATGTGTGTATAGCAGCTACTGTTAAGAAACTAGTGTAAAACTGTTGAAAAGACAGTAACAAGCTTGAAACGTCACAATAAGCTTAGAAGAGGCTGAAATGCACGTTTCCAGCATGGAGATGTGTGTATAGCAGCTACTGTTAAGAAACTAGTGTAAAACTGTTGAAATGACAGTAACAAGCTTGAAACGTCACAAAAAGCTTAGAAGAGGCTGAAATGCACGTTTCCAGCATGGAGATGTGTGTATATCAGTTAGTGTTAAGAAACTAGTGTAAAATTGTTGAAATGACAGTAACAAGCTTAAAACGTCACAATAAGCTTAGAAGAGGCCAAAACGCACGTTTCCAGCATGGAGATGTGTGTATAGCAGTTACTGTTAAGAAACTAGTGTAAAACTGTTGAAATGACAGTAACAAGCTTGAAACGTCACAAAAAGCTTAGAAGAGGCTGAAATGCACGTTTCCAGCATGGAGATGTGTGTATAGCAGCTACTGTTAAGAAACTAGTGTAAAACTGTTGAAATGACAGTAACAAGCTTAAAACGTCACAAAAAGCTTAGAAGAGGCTGAAATGCACGTTTCCAGCATGGAGATGTGTGTATAGCAGCTACTGTTAAGAAACTAGTGTAAAACTGTTGGAATGACAGTAACAAGCTTAAAATGTCACAAAAAGCCCAGAAGAGGCTGAAATGCACGTTTCCAGCTTAGAGAGGTGTGTATAGCAGCTACTGTTAAGAAACTAGTGTAAAACTGTTGAAATGACAGTAAAAAGCTTAAAACGTCACAATAAGCTTAGAAGAGGACGAAACGCACGTTTTCAGCATGGAGATGTGTGTATAGCGGCTACTGTTAAGAAACTAGTGTAAAACTGTTGAAATGACAGTAACAAGCTTGAAACTTCACAAAAAGCTTAGAAGAGGCCAAAACGCACGTTTCCAGCATGGAGATGTGTGCATAGCAGTTACTGTTAAGAAACTAGTGTAAAACCGTTGAAATGACAGTAACAAGCTTGAAACTTCACAAAAAGCTTAGAAGAGGCCAAAACGCACGTTTCCAGCATGGAGATGTGTGTATAGCAGTTACTGTTAAGAAACTAGTGTAAAACTGTTGAAATGACAGTAACAAGCTTGAATTGTCACAAAAAGCTTAGAAGAGGCTGAAATGCACGTTTCCAGCATGGAGATGTGTGTATAGCACTTACTGTTAAGAAACTAGTATAAAACTGTTGAAATGACAGTAACAAGCTTGAAACATCACAAACAGCTTAGAAGAGGCTGAAATGCACGTTTCTAGCATGGAGATGTGTGTATAGCAGCTACTGTTAAGAAACTAGTGTAAAACTGTTGAAATGACAGTATAAAGCTTAAAATGTCATAATAAGCTTAGAATAGGCCGAAATGCACGTTTCCAGCATGGAGATGTGTGTATAGCAGTTAGTGTTAAGAAACTAGTGTAAAACTGTTGAAATGACAGTATAAAGCTTAAAATGTCACAATAAGCTTAGAAGAGGCCGAATTGCACGTTTCCAGCATGGAGATGTGTGTATAGCAGCTACTGTTAAGAAACTAGTGTAAAACTGTTGAAATGACAGTAACAAGCTTGAAACGTCACAAACAGCTTAGAAGAGGCTGAAATGCATCTTTCCAGCATGGAGATGTGTGTATAGCAGCTACTGTTAAGAAACTAGTGTAAAACTGTTGAAATGACAGTAACAAGCTTAAAACGTCACAATAAGCTTAGAAGAGGCCAAAATGCACGTTTCCAGCATGGAGATGTGTGTATAGCAGTTCCTGTTAAGAAACTAGTGTAAAACTGTTGAAATGACAGTAACAAGCTTGAAACGACACAAAAAGCTTAGAAGAGGCTGAAATGCACGTTTCCAATATGGAGATGTGTGTATAGCAGCTACTGTTAAGAAACTAGTGTAAAACTGTTGAAATGACAGTAACAAGCTTGAAACGTCACAAAAAGCTTAGAAGAGGCTGAAATGCACGTTTCTAGCATGGAGATGTATGTATAGCAGCTACTGTTAAGAAACTAGTGTAAAACTGTTGAAATGACAGTATAAAGCTTAAAATGTCACAATAAGCTTAGAAGAGGCCGAAACGCACGTTTCATTTCCAGCATGAAGGTGTGTGTATAGCAGCTACGGTGTGTATAGCAGCTACTGTTAAGAAACTAGTGTAAAACTGTTGAAATGACAGTAACAAGCTTAAAACGTCACAAAAAGCCCAGAAGAGGCTGAAATGCACGTTTCCAGCATAGAGAGGTGTGTATAGCAGCTACTGTTAAGAAACTAGTGTAAAACTGTTGAAATGACAGTAACAAGCTTGAAACTTCACAAAAAGCTTAGAAGAGGCCAAAACGCACGTTTCCAGCATGGAGATGTGTGTATAGCAGCTACTGTTAAGAAACTAGTGTAAAACTGTTGAAATGACAGTAACAAGATTGAAACGTCACAAAAAGCTTAGAAGAGGCTGAAATGCACGTTTCCAGCATGGAGATGTGTGTATAGCAGCTACTGTTAAGAAACTAGTGTAAAACTGTTGAAATGACAGTATAAAGCTTAAAATATCACAATAAGCTTAGAAGAGGCCGAATTGCACGTTTCCAGCATGGAGATGTGTGTATAGCAGCTACTGTTAAGAAACTAGTGTAAAACTGTTGAAATGACAGTAACAAGCTTAAAACGTCACAATAAGCTTAGAAGAGGCCAAAACGCACGTTTCCAGCATGGATATAGCAGTTACTGTTTAGAAACTAGTGTAAAACTGTTGAAATGACAGTAACAAGCTTGAAACGTCACAAAAAGCTTAGAAGAGGCTGAAATGCACGTTTCCAGCATGGAGATGTGTGTATAGCAGCTACTGTTAAGAAACTAGTGTAAAACTGTTGAAATGACAGTAACAAGCTTGAAACGTCACAAAAAGCTTAGAAGAGGCTGAAATGCACGTTTCCAGCAGGGAGATGTGTGTATAGCAGCTACTGTTAAGAAACTAGTGTAAAACTGTTGAAATGACAGTAACAAGCTTAAAACGTCACAATAAGCTTATAAGAGGCCAAAACGCACATTTCCAGCATGGAGATGTGTGTATAGCAGCTACTGTTAAGAAACTAGTGTAAAACTGTTGAAATGACAGTATAAAGCTTAAAATGTCACAATAAGCTTAGAAGAGGCCGAATTGCACGTTTCCAGCATGGAGATGTGTGTATAGCAGCTACTGTTAAGAAACTAGTGTAAAACTGTTGAAAAGACAGTAACAAGCTTGAAACGTCACAATAAGCTTAGAAGAGGCTGAAATGCACGTTTCCAGCATGGAGATGTGTGTATAGCAGCTACTGTTAAGAAACTAGTGTAAAACTGTTGAAATGACAGTAACAAGCTTGAAACGTCACAAAAAGCTTAGAAGAGGCTGAAATGCACGTTTCCAGCATGGAGATGTGTGTATATCAGTTAGTGTTAAGAAACTAGTGTAAAATTGTTGAAATGACAGTAACAAGCTTAAAACGTCACAATAAGCTTAGAAGAGGCCAAAACGCACGTTTCCAGCATGGAGATGTGTGTATAGCAGTTACTGTTAAGAAACTAGTGTAAAACTGTTGAAATGACAGTAACAAGCTTGAAACGTCACAAAAAGCTTAGAAGAGGCTGAAATGCACGTTTCCAGCATGGAGATGTGTGTATAGCAGCTACTGTTAAGAAACTAGTGTAAAACTGTTGAAATGACAGTAACAAGCTTAAAACGTCACAAAAAGCTTAGAAGAGGCTGAAATGCACGTTTCCAGCATGGAGATGTGTGTATAGCAGCTACTGTTAAGAAACTAGTGTAAAACTGTTGGAATGACAGTAACAAGCTTAAAATGTCACAAAAAGCCCAGAAGAGGCTGAAATGCACGTTTCCAGCTTAGAGAGGTGTGTATAGCAGCTACTGTTAAGAAACTAGTGTAAAACTGTTGAAATGACAGTAAAAAGCTTAAAACGTCACAATAAGCTTAGAAGAGGACGAAACGCACGTTTTCAGCATGGAGATGTGTGTATAGCGGCTACTGTTAAGAAACTAGTGTAAAACTGTTGAAATGACAGTAACAAGCTTGAAACTTCACAAAAAGCTTAGAAGAGGCCAAAACGCACGTTTCCAGCATGGAGATGTGTGTATAGCAGTTACTGTTAAGAAACTAGTGTAAAACCGTTGAAATGACAGTAACAAGCTTGAAACTTCACAAAAAGCTTAGAAGAGGCCAAAACGCACGTTTCCAGCATGGAGATGTGTGTATAGCAGTTACTGTTAAGAAACTAGTGTAAAACTGTTGAAATGACAGTAACAAGCTTGAATTGTCACAAAAAGCTTAGAAGAGGCTGAAATGCACGTTTCCAGCATGGAGATGTGTGTATAGCACTTACTGTTAAGAAACTAGTATAAAACTGTTGAAATGACAGTAACAAGCTTGAAACATCACAAACAGCTTAGAAGAGGCTGAAATGCACGTTTCTAGCATGGAGATGTGTGTATAGCAGCTACTGTTAAGAAACTAGTGTAAAACTGTTGAAATGACAGTATAAAGCTTAAAATGTCACAATAAGCTTAGAATAGGCCGAAATGCACGTTTCCAGCATGGAGATGTGTGTATAGCAGTTAGTGTTAAGAAACTAGTGTAAAACTGTTGAAATGACAGTATAAAGCTTAAAATGTCACAATAAGCTTAGAAGAGGCCGAATTGCACGTTTCCAGCATGGAGATGTGTGTATAGCAGCTACTGTTAAGAAACTAGTGTAAAACTGTTGAAATGACAGTAACAAGCTTGAAACGTCACAAACAGCTTAGAAGAGGCTGAAATGCATCTTTCCAGCATGGAGATGTGTGTATAGCAGCTACTGTTAAGAAACTAGTGTAAAACTGTTGAAATGACAGTAACAAGCTTAAAACGTCACAATAAGCTTAGAAGAGGCCAAAATGCACGTTTCCAGCATGGAGATGTGTGTATAGCAGTTCCTGTTAAGAAACTAGTGTAAAACTGTTGAAATGACAGTAACAAGCTTGAAACGACACAAAAAGCTTAGAAGAGGCTGAAATGCACGTTTCCAATATGGAGATGTGTGTATAGCAGCTACTGTTAAGAAACTAGTGTAAAACTGTTGAAATGACAGTAACAAGCTTGAAACGTCACAAAAAGCTTAGAAGAGGCTGAAATGCACGTTTCTAGCATGGAGATGTATGTATAGCAGCTACTGTTAAGAAACTAGTGTAAAACTGTTGAAATGACAGTATAAAGCTTAAAATGTCACAATAAGCTTAGAAGAGGCCGAAACGCACGTTTCATTTCCAGCATGAAGGTGTGTGTATAGCAGCTACGGTGTGTATAGCAGCTACTGTTAAGAAACTAGTGTAAAACTGTTGAAATGACAGTAACAAGCTTAAAACGTCACAAAAAGCCCAGAAGAGGCTGAAATGCACGTTTCCAGCATAGAGAGGTGTGTATAGCAGCTACTGTTAAGAAACTAGTGTAAAACTGTTGAAATGACAGTAACAAGCTTGAAACTTCACAAAAAGCTTAGAAGAGGCCAAAACGCACGTTTCCAGCATGGAGATGTGCGTATAGCAGCTACTGTTAAGAAACTAGTGTAAAACTGTTGAAATGACAGTAACAAGATTGAAACGTCACAAAAAGCTTAGAAGAGGCTGAAATGCACGTTTCCAGCATAGAGATGTGTGTATAGCAGCTACTGTTAAGAAACTAGTGTAAAACTGTTGAAATGACAGTAACAAGCTTAAAACGTCACAAAAAGCCCAGAAGAGGCCGAAACGCACGTTTCCAGCATGGAGATGTGTGTATAGCAGCTACTGTTAAGAAACTAGTGTAAAACTGTTGGAATGACAGTAACAAGCTTAAAACGTCACAAAAAGCCCAGAAGAGGCTGAAATGCACGTTTCCAGCATAGAGAGGTGTGTATAGCAGCTACTGTTAAGAAACTAGTGTAAAACTGTTGAAATGACAGTAACAAGCTTAAAACGTCACAATAAGCTTAGAAGAGGACGAAACGCACGTTTTCAGCATGGAGATGTGTGTATAGCAGCTACTGTTAAGAAACTAGTGTAAAACTGTTGAAATGAAAGTAACAAGCTTAAAATGTCACAAAAAGCCCAGAAGAGGCCGAAATGCACGTTTCCAGCATGGAGATGTGTGTATAGCAGTTAGTGTTAAGAAACTAGTGTAAAACTGTTGAAATGACAGTAACAAGCTTGAAACGTCACAAAAAGCTTAGAAGAGGCTGAAATGCACGTTTCCAGCATGGAGATGTGTGTATAGCAGCTACTGTTAAGAAACTAGTGTAAAACTGTTGAAATGACAGTATAAAGCTTAAAATATCACAATAAGCTTAGAAGAGGCCGAATTGCACGTTTCCAGCATGGAGATGTGTGTATAGCAGCTACTGTTAAGAAACTAGTGTAAAACTGTTGAAATGACAGTAACAAGCTTAAAACGTCACAATAAGCTTAGAAGAGGCCAAAACGCACGTTTCCAGCATGGATATAGCAGTTACTGTTTAGAAACTAGTGTAAAACTGTTGAAATGACAGTAACAAGCTTGAAACGTCACAAAAAGCTTAGAAGAGGCTGAAATGCACGTTTCTAGCATGGAGATGTATGTATAGCAGCTACTGTTAAGAAACTAGTGTAAAACTGTTGAAATGACAGTATAAAGCTTAAAATGTCACAATAAGCTTAGAAGAGGCCGAAACGCACGTTTCATTTCCAGCATGAAGGTGTGTGTATAGCAGCTACGGTGTGTATAGCAGCTACTGTTAAGAAACTAGTGTAAAACTGTTGAAATGACAGTAACAAGCTTAAAACGTCACAAAAAGCCCAGAAGAGGCTGAAATGCACGTTTCCAGCATAGAGAGGTGTGTATAGCAGCTACTGTTAAGAAACTAGTGTAAAACTGTTGAAATGACAGTAACAAGCTTGAAACTTCACAAAAAGCTTAGAAGAGGCCAAAACGCACGTTTCCAGCATGGAGATGTGTGTATAGCAGCTACTGTTAAGAAACTAGTGTAAAACTGTTGAAATGACAGTAACAAGCTTAAAACGTCACAAAAAGCCCAGAAGAGGCCGAAACGCACGTTTCCAGCATGGAGATGTGTGTATAGCAGCTACTGTTAAGAAACTAGTGTAAAACTGTTGGAATGACAGTAACAAGCTTAAAACGTCACAAAAAGCCCAGAAGAGGCTGAAATGCACGTTTCCAGCATAGAGAGGTGTGTATAGCAGCTACTGTTAAGAAACTAGTGTAAAACTGTTGAAATGACAGTAACAAGCTTAAAACGTCACAATAAGCTTAGAAGAGGACGAAACGCACGTTTTCAGCATGGAGATGTGTGTATAGCAGCTACTGTTAAGAAACTAGTGTAAAACTGTTGAAATGAAAGTAACAAGCTTAAAATGTCACAAAAAGCCCAGAAGAGGCCGAAATGCACGTTTCCAGCATGGAGATGTGTGTATAGCAGTTAGTGTTAAGAAACTAGTGTAAAACTGTTGAAATGACAGTAACAAGCTTGAAACGTCACAAAAAGCTTAGAAGAGGCTGAAATGCACGTTTCCAGCATGGAGATGTGTGTATAGCAGCTACTGTTAAGAAACTAGTGTAAAACTGTTGAAATGACAGTATAAAGCTTAAAATATCACAATAAGCTTAGAAGAGGCCGAATTGCACGTTTCCAGCATGGAGATGTGTGTATAGCAGCTACTGTTAAGAAACTAGTGTAAAACTGTTGAAATGACAGTAACAAGCTTAAAACGTCACAATAAGCTTAGAAGAGGCCAAAACGCACGTTTCCAGCATGGATATAGCAGTTACTGTTTAGAAACTAGTGTAAAACTGTTGAAATGACAGTAACAAGCTTGAAACGTCACAAAAAGCTTAGAAGAGGCTGAAATGCACGTTTCCAATATGGAGATGTGTGTATAGCAGCTACTGTTAAGAAACTAGTGTAAAACTGTTGAAATGACACTAACAAGCTTAAAACGTCACAATAAGCTTAGAAGAGGCCGAAACGCACGTTTCATTTCCAGCATGGAGGTGTGTGTATAGCAGCTACGGTGTGTATAGCAGTTAGTGTTAAGAAACTAGTGTAAAACTGTTGAAATGACAGTAACAAGCTTAAAACGTCACAATAAGCTTAGAAGAGGCCAAAACGCACGTTTCCAGCATGGATATAGCAGTTACTGTTTAGAAACTAGTGTAAAACTGTTGAAATGACAGTAACAAGCTTAAAACGTCACAAAAAGCCCAGAAGAGGCCGAAACGCACGTTTCCAGCATGGAGATGTGTGTATAGCAGCTACTGTTAAGAAACTAGTGTAAAACTGTTGGAATGACAGTAACAAGCTTAAAACGTCACAAAAAGCCCAGAAGAGGCTGAAATGCACGTTTCCAGCATAGAGAGGTGTGTATAGCAGCTACTGTTAAGAAACTAGTGTAAAACTGTTGAAATGACAGTAACAAGCTTAAAACGTCACAATAAGCTTAGAAGAGGACGAAACGCACGTTTTCAGCATGGAGATGTGTGTATAGCAGCTACTGTTGAGAAACTAGTGTAAAACTGTTGAAATGAAAGTAACAAGCTTAAAATGTCACAAAAAGCCCAGAAGAGGCCGAAATGCACGTTTCCAGCATGGAGATGTGTGTATAGCAGTTAGTGTTAAGAAACTAGTGTAAAACTGTTGAAATGACAGTAACAAGCTTGAAACGTCACAAAAAGCTTAGAAGAGGCTGAAATGCACGTTTCCAGCATGGAGATGTGTGTATAGCAGCTACTGTTAAGAAACTAGTGTAAAACTGTTGAAATGACAGTATAAAGCTTAAAATATCACAATAAGCTTAGAAGAGGCCGAATTGCACGTTTCCAGCATGGAGATGTGTGTATAGCAGCTACTGTTAAGAAACTAGTGTAAAACTGTTGAAATGACAGTAACAAGCTTAAAACGTCACAATAAGCTTAGAAGAGGCCAAAACGCACGTTTCCAGCATGGATATAGCAGTTACTGTTTAGAAACTAGTGTAAAACTGTTGAAATGACAGTAACAAGCTTGAAACGTCACAAAAAGCTTAGAAGAGGCTGAATTGCACGTTTCCAATATGGAGATGTGTGTATAGCAGCTACTGTTAAGAAACTAGTGTAAAACTGTTGAAATGACACTAACAAGCTTAAAACGTCACAATAAGCTTAGAAGAGGCCGAAACGCACGTTTCATTTCCAGCATGGAGGTGTGTGTATAGCAGCTACGGTGTGTATAGCAGCTACTGTTAAGAAACTAGTGTAAAACTGTTGAAATGACAGTAACAAGCTTGAAACGTCACAAAAAGCTTCGAAGAGGCTGAAATGCACGTTTCCAGCATGGAGATGTGTGTATAGCAGTTACTGTTAAGAAACTAGTGTAAAACTGTTGAAATGACAGTATAAAGCTTAAAATGTCACAATAAGCTTAGAAGAGGCCGAAACGCACGTTTCTAGCATGGAGATGTGTGTATAGCAGCTACTGTTAAGAAACTAGTGTAAAACTGTTGAAATGACAGTAACAAGCTTTAAACGTCACAAACAGCTTAGAAGAGGCTGAAATGCACGTTTCCAGCATGGAGATGTGTGTATAGCAGCTACTGTTAAGAAACTAGTGTAAAACTGTTGAAATGACAGTAACAAGATTGAAACGTCACAATAAGCTTAGAAGAGGCTGAAATGCACGTTTCCAGCATAGAGATGTGTGTATAGCAGCTACTGTTAAGAAACTAGTGTAAAACTGTTGAAATGACAGTAACAAGCTTGAAACGTCACAAAAAGCTTAGAAGAGGCTGAAATGCACGTTTCCAATATGGAGATGTGTGTATAGCAGCTACTGTTAAGAAACTAGTGTAAAACTGTTGAAATGACACTAACAAGCTTAAAACGTCACAATAAGCTTAGAAGAGGCCGAAACGCACGTTTCATTTCCAGCATGGAGGTGTGTGTATAGCAGCTACGGTGTGTATAGCAGCTACTGTTAAGAAACTAGTGTAAAACTGTTGAAATGACAGTAACAAGCTTGAAACGTCACAAAAAGCTTCGAAGAGGCTGAAATGCACGTTTCCAGCATGGAGATGTGTGTATAGCAGTTACTGTTAAGAAACTAGTGTAAAACTGTTGAAATGACAGTATAAAGCTTAAAATGTCACAATAAGCTTAGAAGAGGCCGAAACGCACGTTTCTAGCATGGAGATGTGTGTATAGCAGCTACTGTTAAGAAACTAGTGTAAAACTGTTGAAATGACAGTAACAAGATTGAAACGTCACAATAAGCTTAGAAGAGGCTGAAATGCACGTTTCCAGCATAGAGATGTGTGTATAGCAGCTACTGTTAAGAAACTAGTGTAAAACTGTTGAAATGACAGTAACAAGCTTAAAACGTCACAAAAAGCCCAGAAGAGGCCAAAACGCACGTTTCCAGCATGGAGATGTGTGTATAGCAGTTCCTGTTAAGAAACTAGTGTAAAACTGTTGAAATGACAGTAACAAGCTTGAAACGTCACAAAAAGCTTAGAAGAGGCTGAAATGCACGTTTCCAATATGGAGATGTGTGTATAGCAGCTACTGTTAAGATACTAGTGTAAAACTGTTGAAATGACAGTAACAAGCTTGAAACGTCACAAAAAGCTTCGAAGAGGCTGAAATGCACGTTTCCAGCATGGAGATGTGTGTATAGCAGTTACTGTTAAGAAATTAGTGTAAAACTGTTGAAATGACAGTATAAAGCTTAAAATGTCACAATAAGCTTAGAAGAGGCCGAAACGCACGTTTTTAGCATGGAGATGTGTGTATAGCAGCTACTGTTAAGAAACTAGTGTAAAACTGTTGAAATGACAGTAACAAGCTTTAAACGTCACAAACAGCTTAGAAGAGGCTGAAATGCACGTTGTCAGCATGGAGATGTGTGTATAGCAGCTACTGTTAAGAAACTAGTGTAAAACTGTTGAAATGACATTAACAAGCTTGAAACGTCACAAACCGCTTAGAAGAGGCTGAAATGCACGTTTCCAGCATGGAGATGTGTGTAGAGCAGCTACTGTTAAGAAACTAGTGTAAAACTGTTGAAATGACAGTAACAAGCTTAAAACGTCACAATAAGCTTAGAAGAGGCCGAAACGCACGTTTCATTTCCAGCATGGAGGTGTGTGTATAGCAGCTACGGTGTGTATAGCAGCTACTGTTAAGAAACTAGTGTAAAACTGTTGAAATGACAGTAACAAGCTTAAAACGTCACAAAAAGCCCAGAAGAGGCCGAAACGCACGTTTCCAGCATGGAGATGTGTGTATAGCAGCTACTGTTAAGAAACTAGTGTAAAACTGTTGAAATGACAGTAACAAGATTGAAACGTCACAAAAAGCTTAGAAGAGGCTGAAATGCACGTTTCCAGCATAGAGATGTGTGTATAGCAGCTACTGTTAAGAAACTAGTGTAAAACTGTTGAAATGACAGTAACAAGCTTAAAATGTCACAAAAAGCCCAGAAGAGGCCGAAACGCACGTTTCCAGCATGGAGATGTGTGTATAGCAGCTACTGTTAAGAAACTAGTGTAAAACTGTTGGAATGACAGTAACAAGCTTAAAACGTCACAAAAAGCCCAGAAGAGGCTGAAATGCACGTTTCCAGCATAGAGAGGTGTGTATAGCAGCTACTGTTAAGAAACTAGTGTAAAACTGTTGAAATGACAGTAACAAGCTTGAAACTTCACAAAAAGCTTAGAAGAGGCCAAAACGCACGTTTCCAGCATGGAGATGTGTGTATAGCAGTTACTGTTAAGAAACTAGTGTAAAACTGTTGAAATGACAGTAACAAGCTTAAAATGTCACAATAAACTTAGAATAGGCCGAAATGCACGTTTCCAGCATGGAGATGTGTGTATATCAGTTAGTGTTAAGAAACTAGTGTAAAACTGTTGAAATGACAGTATAAAGCTTAAAATGTCACAATAAGCTTAGAAGAGGCCGAATTGCACGTTTCCAGCATGGAGATGTGTGTATAGCAGCTACTGTTAAGAAACTAGTGTAAAACTGTTGAAATGACAGTAACAAGCTTGAAACGTCACAAACAGCTTAGAAGAGGCTGAAATGCATCTTTCCAGCATGGAGATGTGTGTATAGCAGCTACTGTTAAGAAACTAGTGTCAAACTGTTGAAATGACAGTAACAAGCTTAAAACGTCACAATAAGCTTAGAAGAGGCCAAAACGCACGTTTCCAGCATGGAGATGTGTGTATAGCAGCTACTGTTAAGAAACTAGTGTAAAACTGTTGAAATGACAGTAACAAGCTTAAAACGTCACAATAAGCTTAGAAGAGGCCAAAACGCACGTTTCCAGCATGGATATAGCAGTTACTGTTAAGAAACTAGTGTAAAACTGTTGAAATGACAGTAACAAGCTTAAAACGTCACAAAAAGCTCAGAAGAGGCCGAAACGCACGTTTCCAGCATGGAGATGTGTGTATAGCAGCTACTGTTAAGAAACTAGTGTAAAACTGTTGAAATGACAGTAACAAGCTTAAAACGTCACAAAAAGCCCAGAAGAGGCTGAAATGCACGTTTCCAGCATAGAGAGGTGTGTATAGCAGCTACTGTTAAGAAACTAGTGTAAAACTGTTGAAATGACAGTAACAAGCTTAAAACGTCACAATAAGCTTAGAAGAGGCCGAAACGCACGTTTCCAGCATGGAGATGTGTGTATAGCAGCTACTGTTGAGAAACTAGTGTAAAACTGTTGAAATGACAGTAACAAGCTTAAAATGTCACAAAAAGCTTAGAAGAGGCCGAAATGCACGTTTCCAGCATGGAGATGTGTGTATAGCAGTTACTGTTAAGAAACTAGTGTAAAACTGTTGAAATGACAGTAACAAGCTTGAAACGTCACAAAAAGCTTAGAAGAGGCTGAAATGCACGTTTCCAGCATGGAGATGTGTGTATAGCAGCTACTGTTAAGAAACTAGTGTAAAACTGTTGAAATGACAGTATACAAGCTTAAAACGTCACAATAAGCTTAGAAGAGGCCGAATTGCACGTTTCCAGCATGGAGATGTGTGTATAGCAGCTACTGTTAAGAAACTAGTGTAAAACTGTTGAAATGACAGTAACAAGCTTAAAACGTCACAATAAGCTTAGAAGAGGCCAAAACGCACGTTTCCAGCATGGATATAGCAGTTACTGTTTAGAAACTAGTGTAAAACTGTTGAAATGACAGTAACAAGCTTGAAACGTCACAAAAAGCTTAGAAGAGGCTGAAATGCACGTTTCCAATATGGAGATGTGTGTATAGCAGCTACTGTTAAGAAACTAGTGTAAAACTGTTGAAATGACACTAACAAGCTTAAAACGTCACAATAAGCTTAGAAGAGGCCGAAACGCACGTTTCATTTCCAGCATGGAGGTGTGTGTATAGCAGCTACGGTGTGTATAGCAGCTACTGTTAAGAAACTAGTGTAAAACTGTTGAAATGACAGTAACAAGCTTGAAACGTCACAAAAAGCTTCGAAGAGGCTGAAATGCACGTTTCCAGCATGGAGATGTGTGTATAGCAGTTACTGTTAAGAAACTAGTGTAAAACTGTTGAAATGACAGTATAAAGCTTAAAATGTCACAATAAGCTTAGAAGAGGCCGAAACGCACGTTTCTAGCATGGAGATGTGTGTATAGCAGCTACTGTTAAGAAACTAGTGTAAAACTGTTGAAATGACAGTAACAAGCTTTAAACGTCACAAACAGCTTAGAAGAGGCTGAAATGCACGTTTCCAGCATGGAGATGTGTGTATAGCAGCTACTGTTAAGAAACTAGTGTAAAACTGTTGAAATGACAGTAACAAGATTGAAACGTCACAATAAGCTTAGAAGAGGCTGAAATGCACGTTTCCAGCATAGAGATGTGTGTATAGCAGCTACTGTTAAGAAACTAGTGTAAAACTGTTGAAATGACAGTAACAAGCTTGAAACGTCACAAAAAGCTTAGAAGAGGCTGAAATGCACGTTTCCAATATGGAGATGTGTGTATAGCAGCTACTGTTAAGAAACTAGTGTAAAACTGTTGAAATGACACTAACAAGCTTAAAACGTCACAATAAGCTTAGAAGAGGCCGAAACGCACGTTTCATTTCCAGCATGGAGGTGTGTGTATAGCAGCTACGGTGTGTATAGCAGCTACTGTTAAGAAACTAGTGTAAAACTGTTGAAATGACAGTAACAAGCTTGAAACGTCACAAAAAGCTTCGAAGAGGCTGAAATGCACGTTTCCAGCATGGAGATGTGTGTATAGCAGTTACTGTTAAGAAACTAGTGTAAAACTGTTGAAATGACAGTATAAAGCTTAAAATGTCACAATAAGCTTAGAAGAGGCCGAAACGCACGTTTCTAGCATGGAGATGTGTGTATAGCAGCTACTGTTAAGAAACTAGTGTAAAACTGTTGAAATGACAGTAACAAGATTGAAACGTCACAATAAGCTTAGAAGAGGCTGAAATGCACGTTTCCAGCATAGAGATGTGTGTATAGCAGCTACTGTTAAGAAACTAGTGTAAAACTGTTGAAATGACAGTAACAAGCTTAAAACGTCACAAAAAGCCCAGAAGAGGCCAAAACGCACGTTTCCAGCATGGAGATGTGTGTATAGCAGTTCCTGTTAAGAAACTAGTGTAAAACTGTTGAAATGACAGTAACAAGCTTGAAACGTCACAAAAAGCTTAGAAGAGGCTGAAATGCACGTTTCCAATATGGAGATGTGTGTATAGCAGCTACTGTTAAGATACTAGTGTAAAACTGTTGAAATGACAGTAACAAGCTTGAAACGTCACAAAAAGCTTCGAAGAGGCTGAAATGCACGTTTCCAGCATGGAGATGTGTGTATAGCAGTTACTGTTAAGAAATTAGTGTAAAACTGTTGAAATGACAGTATAAAGCTTAAAATGTCACAATAAGCTTAGAAGAGGCCGAAACGCACGTTTTTAGCATGGAGATGTGTGTATAGCAGCTACTGTTAAGAAACTAGTGTAAAACTGTTGAAATGACAGTAACAAGCTTTAAACGTCACAAACAGCTTAGAAGAGGCTGAAATGCACGTTGTCAGCATGGAGATGTGTGTATAGCAGCTACTGTTAAGAAACTAGTGTAAAACTGTTGAAATGACATTAACAAGCTTGAAACGTCACAAACCGCTTAGAAGAGGCTGAAATGCACGTTTCCAGCATGGAGATGTGTGTAGAGCAGCTACTGTTAAGAAACTAGTGTAAAACTGTTGAAATGACAGTAACAAGCTTAAAACGTCACAATAAGCTTAGAAGAGGCCGAAACGCACGTTTCATTTCCAGCATGGAGGTGTGTGTATAGCAGCTACGGTGTGTATAGCAGCTACTGTTAAGAAACTAGTGTAAAACTGTTGAAATGACAGTAACAAGCTTAAAACGTCACAAAAAGCCCAGAAGAGGCCGAAACGCACGTTTCCAGCATGGAGATGTGTGTATAGCAGCTACTGTTAAGAAACTAGTGTAAAACTGTTGAAATGACAGTAACAAGATTGAAACGTCACAAAAAGCTTAGAAGAGGCTGAAATGCACGTTTCCAGCATAGAGATGTGTGTATAGCAGCTACTGTTAAGAAACTAGTGTAAAACTGTTGAAATGACAGTAACAAGCTTAAAATGTCACAAAAAGCCCAGAAGAGGCCGAAACGCACGTTTCCAGCATGGAGATGTGTGTATAGCAGCTACTGTTAAGAAACTAGTGTAAAACTGTTGGAATGACAGTAACAAGCTTAAAACGTCACAAAAAGCCCAGAAGAGGCTGAAATGCACGTTTCCAGCATAGAGAGGTGTGTATAGCAGCTACTGTTAAGAAACTAGTGTAAAACTGTTGAAATGACAGTAACAAGCTTGAAACTTCACAAAAAGCTTAGAAGAGGCCAAAACGCACGTTTCCAGCATGGAGATGTGTGTATAGCAGTTACTGTTAAGAAACTAGTGTAAAACTGTTGAAATGACAGTAACAAGCTTAAAATGTCACAATAAACTTAGAATAGGCCGAAATGCACGTTTCCAGCATGGAGATGTGTGTATATCAGTTAGTGTTAAGAAACTAGTGTAAAACTGTTGAAATGACAGTATAAAGCTTAAAATGTCACAATAAGCTTAGAAGAGGCCGAATTGCACGTTTCCAGCATGGAGATGTGTGTATAGCAGCTACTGTTAAGAAACTAGTGTAAAACTGTTGAAATGACAGTAACAAGCTTGAAACGTCACAAACAGCTTAGAAGAGGCTGAAATGCATCTTTCCAGCATGGAGATGTGTGTATAGCAGCTACTGTTAAGAAACTAGTGTCAAACTGTTGAAATGACAGTAACAAGCTTAAAACGTCACAATAAGCTTAGAAGAGGCCAAAACGCACGTTTCCAGCATGGAGATGTGTGTATAGCAGCTACTGTTAAGAAACTAGTGTAAAACTGTTGAAATGACAGTAACAAGCTTAAAACGTCACAATAAGCTTAGAAGAGGCCAAAACGCACGTTTCCAGCATGGATATAGCAGTTACTGTTAAGAAACTAGTGTAAAACTGTTGAAATGACAGTAACAAGCTTGAAACGTCACAATAAGCTTAGAAGAGGCCAAAACGCACGTTTCCAGCATGGAGATGTGTGTATAGCAGCTACTGTTAAGAAACTAGTGTAAAACTGTTGAAATGACAGTAACAAGCTTAAAACGTCACAATAAGCTTAGAAGAGGCCAAAACGCACATTTCCAGCCTGGAGATGTGTGTATAGCAGCTACTGTTAAGAAACTAGTGTAAAACTGTTGAAATGACAGTATAAAGCTTAAAATGTCACAATAAGCTTAGAAGAGGCCGAATTGCACGTTTCCAGCATGGAGATGTGTGTATAGCAGCTACTGTTAAGAAACTAGTGTAAAACTGTTGAAAAGACAGTAACAAGCTTGAAACGTCACAATAAGCTTAGAAGAGGCTGAAATGCACGTTTCCAGCATGGAGATGTGTGTATAGCAGCTACTGTTAAGAAACTAGTGTAAAATTGTTGAAATGACAGTAACAAGCTTAAAACGTCACAATAAGCTTAGAAGAGGCCAAAACGCACGTTTCCAGCATGGAGATGTGTGTATAGCAGCTACTGTTAAGAAACTAGTGTAAAACTGTTGAAATGACAGTAACAAGCTTGAAACGTCACAAAAAGCTTAGAAGAGGCTGAAATGCATGTTTCCAGCATGGAGATGTGTGTATAGCAGCTACTGTTAAGAAACTAGTGTAAAACTGTTGAAATGACAGTAACAAGCTTGAAACGTCACAATAAGCTTGGAAGAGGCCAAAACGCACATTTCCAGCATGGAGATGTGTGTATAGCAGCTACTGTTAAGAAACTAGTGTAAAACTGTTGAAATGACAGTATAAAGCTTAAAATGTCACAATAAGCTTAGAAGAGGCCGAATTGCACGTTTCCAGCATGGAGATGTGTGTATAGCAGCTACTGTTAAGAAACTAGTGTAAAACTGTTGAAAAGACAGTAACAAGCTTGAAACGTCACAATAAGCTTAGAAGAGGCTGAAATGCACGTTTCCAGCATGGAGATGTGTGTATAGCAGCTACTGTTAAGAAACTAGTGTAAAATTGTTGAAATGACAGTAACAAGCTTAAAACGTCACAATAAGCTTAGAAGAGGCAAAAACGCACGTTTCCAGCATGGAGATGTGTGTATAGCAGCTACTGTTAAGAAACTAGTGTAAAACTGTTGAAATGACAGTAACAAGCTTGAAACGTCACAAAAAGCTTAGAAGAGGCTGAAATGCACGTTTCCAGCATGGAGATGTGTGTATAGCAGCTACTGTTAAGAAACTAGTGTAAAACTGTTGAAATGACAGTAACAAGCTTGAAACGTCACAAAAAGCTTCGAAGAGGCTGAAATGCACGTTTCCAGCATGGAGATGTGTGTATAGCAGCTACTGTTAAGAAACTAGTGTAAAACTGTTGAAATGACAGTAACAAGCTTGAAACGTCACAAAAAGCTTAGAAGAGGCTGAAATGCACGTTTCCAATATGGAGATGTGTGTATAGCAGCTACTGTTAAGAAACTAGTGTAAAACTGTTGAAATGACAGTAACAAGCTTAAAACGTCACAAAAAGCTTAGAAGAGGCTGAAATGCACGTTTCCAGCATGGAGATGTGTGTATAGCAGTTACTGTTAAGAAACTAGTGTAAAACTGTTGAAATGACTGTTTGAAGCTTGAAACGTCACAACAAGCTTAGAAGAGGCTGAAATGCACGTTTCCAGCATGGAGATGTGTGTATAGCAGCTACTGTTAAGAAACTAGTGTAAAACTGTTGAAATGACAGTAACAAGCTTAAAACGTCACAATAAGCTTAGAAGAGGCCGAAATGCACATTTCCAGCATGGAGATGTGTGTATAGCAGCTACTGTTAAGAAACTAGTGTAAAACTGTTGAAATGACAGTAACAAGCTTGAAACGTCACAAACCGCTTAGAAGAGGCTGAAATGCACGTTTCCAGCATGGAGATGTGTGTAGAGCAGCTACTGTTAAGAAACTAGTGTAAAACTGTTGAAATGACAGTAACAAGCTTAAAACGTCACAAAAAGCCCAGAAGAGGCCGAAACGCACGTTTCCAGCATGGAGATGTGTGTATAGCAGCTACTGTTAAGAAACTAGTGTAAAACTGTTGAAATGACAGTAACAAGATTGAAACGTCACAAAAAGCTTAGAAGAGGCTGAAATGCACGTTTCCAGCATAGAGATGTGTGTATAGCAGCTACTGTTAAGAAACTAGTGTAAAACTGTTGAAATGACAGTAACAAGCTTAAAACGTCACAAAAAGCCCAGAAGAGGCCGAAACGCACGTTTCCAGCATGGAGATGTGTGTATAGCAGCTACTGTTAAGAAACTAGTGTAAAACTGTTGGAATGACAGTAACAAGCTTAAAACGTCACAAAAAGCCCAGAAGAGGCTGAAATGCACGTTTCCAGCATAGAGAGGTGTGTATAGCAGCTACTGTTAAGAAACTAGTGTAAAACTGTTGAAATGACAGTAACAAGCTTGAAACTTCACAAAAAGCTTAGAAGAGGCCAAAACGCACGTTTCCAGCATGGAGATGTGTGTATAGCAGTTACTGTTAAGAAACTAGTGTAAAACTGTTGAAATGACAGTAACAAGCTTAAAATGTCACAATAAACTTAGAATAGGCCGAAATGCACGTTTCCAGCATGGAGATGTGTGTATATCAGTTAGTGTTAAGAAACTAGTGTAAAACTGTTGAAATGACAGTATAAAGCTTAAAATGTCACAATAAGCTTAGAAGAGGCCGAATTGCACGTTTCCAGCATGGAGATGTGTGTATAGCAGCTACTGTTAAGAAACTAGTGTAAAACTGTTGAAATGACAGTAACAAGCTTGAAACGTCACAAACAGCTTAGAAGAGGCTGAAATGCATCTTTCCAGCATGGAGATGTGTGTATAGCAGCTACTGTTAAGAAACTAGTGTAAAATTGTTGAAATGACAGTAACAAGCTTAAAATGTCACAATAAACTTAGAATAGGCCGAAATGCACGTTTCCAGCATGGAGATGTGTGTATATCAGTTAGTGTTAAGAAACTAGTGTAAAACTGTTGAAATGACAGTATAAAGCTTAAAATGTCACAATAAGCTTAGAAGAGGCCGAATTGCACGTTTCCAGCATGGAGATGTGTGTATAGCAGCTACTGTTAAGAAACTAGTGTAAAACTGTTGAAATGACAGTAACAAGCTTGAAACGTCACAAACAGCTTAGAAGAGGCTGAAATGCATCTTTCCAGCATGGAGATGTGTGTATAGCAGCTACTGTTAAGAAACTAGTGTCAAACTGTTGAAATGACAGTAACAAGCTTAAAACGTCACAATAAGCTTAGAAGAGGCCAAAACGCACGTTTCCAGCATGGAGATGTGTGTATAGCAGCTACTGTTAAGAAACTAGTGTAAAACTGTTGAAATGACAGTAACAAGCTTAAAACGTCACAATAAGCTTAGAAGAGGCCAAAACGCACGTTTCCAGCATGGATATAGCAGTTACTGTTTAGAAACTAGTGTAAAACTGTTGAAATGACAGTAACAAGCTTGAAACGTCACAAAAAGCTTAGAAGAGGCTGAAATGCACGTTTCCAATATGGAGATGTGTGTATAGCAGCTACTGTTAAGAAACTAGTGTAAAACTGTTGAAATGACACTAACAAGCTTAAAACGTCACAATAAGCTTAGAAGAGGCCGAAACGCACGTTTCATTTCCAGCATGGAGGTGTGTGTATAGCAGCTACGGTGTGTATAGCAGCTACTGTTAAGAAACTAGTGTAAAACTGTTGAAATGACAGTAACAAGCTTGAAACGTCACAAAAAGCTTCGAAGAGGCTGAAATGCACGTTTCCAGCATGGAGATGTGTGTATAGCAGTTACTGTTAAGAAACTAGTGTAAAACTGTTGAAATGACAGTATAAAGCTTAAAATGTCACAATAAGCTTAGAAGAGGCCGAAACGCACGTTTCTAGCATGGAGATGTGTGTATAGCAGCTACTGTTAAGAAACTAGTGTAAAACTGTTGAAATGACAGTAACAAGCTTTAAACGTCACAAACAGCTTAGAAGAGGCTGAAATGCACGTTTCCAGCATGGAGATGTGTGTATAGCAGCTACTGTTAAGAAACTAGTGTAAAACTGTTGAAATGACAGTAACAAGATTGAAACGTCACAATAAGCTTAGAAGAGGCTGAAATGCACGTTTCCAGCATAGAGATGTGTGTATAGCAGCTACTGTTAAGAAACTAGTGTAAAACTGTTGAAATGACAGTAACAAGCTTGAAACGTCACAAAAAGCTTAGAAGAGGCTGAAATGCACGTTTCCAATATGGAGATGTGTGTATAGCAGCTACTGTTAAGAAACTAGTGTAAAACTGTTGAAATGACACTAACAAGCTTAAAACGTCACAATAAGCTTAGAAGAGGCCGAAACGCACGTTTCATTTCCAGCATGGAGGTGTGTGTATAGCAGCTACGGTGTGTATAGCAGCTACTGTTAAGAAACTAGTGTAAAACTGTTGAAATGACAGTAACAAGCTTGAAACGTCACAAAAAGCTTCGAAGAGGCTGAAATGCACGTTTCCAGCATGGAGATGTGTGTATAGCAGTTACTGTTAAGAAACTAGTGTAAAACTGTTGAAATGACAGTATAAAGCTTAAAATGTCACAATAAGCTTAGAAGAGGCCGAAACGCACGTTTCTAGCATGGAGATGTGTGTATAGCAGCTACTGTTAAGAAACTAGTGTAAAACTGTTGAAATGACAGTAACAAGATTGAAACGTCACAATAAGCTTAGAAGAGGCTGAAATGCACGTTTCCAGCATAGAGATGTGTGTATAGCAGCTACTGTTAAGAAACTAGTGTAAAACTGTTGAAATGACAGTAACAAGCTTAAAACGTCACAAAAAGCCCAGAAGAGGCCAAAACGCACGTTTCCAGCATGGAGATGTGTGTATAGCAGTTCCTGTTAAGAAACTAGTGTAAAACTGTTGAAATGACAGTAACAAGCTTGAAACGTCACAAAAAGCTTAGAAGAGGCTGAAATGCACGTTTCCAATATGGAGATGTGTGTATAGCAGCTACTGTTAAGATACTAGTGTAAAACTGTTGAAATGACAGTAACAAGCTTGAAACGTCACAAAAAGCTTCGAAGAGGCTGAAATGCACGTTTCCAGCATGGAGATGTGTGTATAGCAGTTACTGTTAAGAAATTAGTGTAAAACTGTTGAAATGACAGTATAAAGCTTAAAATGTCACAATAAGCTTAGAAGAGGCCGAAACGCACGTTTTTAGCATGGAGATGTGTGTATAGCAGCTACTGTTAAGAAACTAGTGTAAAACTGTTGAAATGACAGTAACAAGCTTTAAACGTCACAAACAGCTTAGAAGAGGCTGAAATGCACGTTGTCAGCATGGAGATGTGTGTATAGCAGCTACTGTTAAGAAACTAGTGTAAAACTGTTGAAATGACATTAACAAGCTTGAAACGTCACAAACCGCTTAGAAGAGGCTGAAATGCACGTTTCCAGCATGGAGATGTGTGTAGAGCAGCTACTGTTAAGAAACTAGTGTAAAACTGTTGAAATGACAGTAACAAGCTTAAAACGTCACAATAAGCTTAGAAGAGGCCGAAACGCACGTTTCATTTCCAGCATGGAGGTGTGTGTATAGCAGCTACGGTGTGTATAGCAGCTACTGTTAAGAAACTAGTGTAAAACTGTTGAAATGACAGTAACAAGCTTAAAACGTCACAAAAAGCCCAGAAGAGGCCGAAACGCACGTTTCCAGCATGGAGATGTGTGTATAGCAGCTACTGTTAAGAAACTAGTGTAAAACTGTTGAAATGACAGTAACAAGATTGAAACGTCACAAAAAGCTTAGAAGAGGCTGAAATGCACGTTTCCAGCATAGAGATGTGTGTATAGCAGCTACTGTTAAGAAACTAGTGTAAAACTGTTGAAATGACAGTAACAAGCTTAAAATGTCACAAAAAGCCCAGAAGAGGCCGAAACGCACGTTTCCAGCATGGAGATGTGTGTATAGCAGCTACTGTTAAGAAACTAGTGTAAAACTGTTGGAATGACAGTAACAAGCTTAAAACGTCACAAAAAGCCCAGAAGAGGCTGAAATGCACGTTTCCAGCATAGAGAGGTGTGTATAGCAGCTACTGTTAAGAAACTAGTGTAAAACTGTTGAAATGACAGTAACAAGCTTGAAACTTCACAAAAAGCTTAGAAGAGGCCAAAACGCACGTTTCCAGCATGGAGATGTGTGTATAGCAGTTACTGTTAAGAAACTAGTGTAAAACTGTTGAAATGACAGTAACAAGCTTAAAATGTCACAATAAACTTAGAATAGGCCGAAATGCACGTTTCCAGCATGGAGATGTGTGTATATCAGTTAGTGTTAAGAAACTAGTGTAAAACTGTTGAAATGACAGTATAAAGCTTAAAATGTCACAATAAGCTTAGAAGAGGCCGAATTGCACGTTTCCAGCATGGAGATGTGTGTATAGCAGCTACTGTTAAGAAACTAGTGTAAAACTGTTGAAATGACAGTAACAAGCTTGAAACGTCACAAACAGCTTAGAAGAGGCTGAAATGCATCTTTCCAGCATGGAGATGTGTGTATAGCAGCTACTGTTAAGAAACTAGTGTCAAACTGTTGAAATGACAGTAACAAGCTTAAAACGTCACAATAAGCTTAGAAGAGGCCAAAACGCACGTTTCCAGCATGGAGATGTGTGTATAGCAGCTACTGTTAAGAAACTAGTGTAAAACTGTTGAAATGACAGTAACAAGCTTAAAACGTCACAATAAGCTTAGAAGAGGCCAAAACGCACGTTTCCAGCATGGATATAGCAGTTACTGTTAAGAAACTAGTGTAAAACTGTTGAAATGACAGTAACAAGCTTGAAACGTCACAATAAGCTTAGAAGAGGCCAAAACGCACGTTTCCAGCATGGAGATGTGTGTATAGCAGCTACTGTTAAGAAACTAGTGTAAAACTGTTGAAATGACAGTAACAAGCTTAAAACGTCACAATAAGCTTAGAAGAGGCCAAAACGCACATTTCCAGCCTGGAGATGTGTGTATAGCAGCTACTGTTAAGAAACTAGTGTAAAACTGTTGAAATGACAGTATAAAGCTTAAAATGTCACAATAAGCTTAGAAGAGGCCGAATTGCACGTTTCCAGCATGGAGATGTGTGTATAGCAGCTACTGTTAAGAAACTAGTGTAAAACTGTTGAAAAGACAGTAACAAGCTTGAAACGTCACAATAAGCTTAGAAGAGGCTGAAATGCACGTTTCCAGCATGGAGATGTGTGTATAGCAGCTACTGTTAAGAAACTAGTGTAAAATTGTTGAAATGACAGTAACAAGCTTAAAACGTCACAATAAGCTTAGAAGAGGCCAAAACGCACGTTTCCAGCATGGAGATGTGTGTATAGCAGCTACTGTTAAGAAACTAGTGTAAAACTGTTGAAATGACAGTAACAAGCTTGAAACGTCACAAAAAGCTTAGAAGAGGCTGAAATGCATGTTTCCAGCATGGAGATGTGTGTATAGCAGCTACTGTTAAGAAACTAGTGTAAAACTGTTGAAATGACAGTAACAAGCTTAAAACGTCACAATAAGCTTGGAAGAGGCCAAAACGCACATTTCCAGCATGGAGATGTGTGTATAGCAGCTACTGTTAAGAAACTAGTGTAAAACTGTTGAAATGACAGTATAAAGCTTAAAATGTCACAATAAGCTTAGAAGAGGCCGAATTGCACGTTTCCAGCATGGAGATGTGTGTATAGCAGCTACTGTTAAGAAACTAGTGTAAAACTGTTGAAAAGACAGTAACAAGCTTGAAACGTCACAATAAGCTTAGAAGAGGCTGAAATGCACGTTTCCAGCATGGAGATGTGTGTATAGCAGCTACTGTTAAGAAACTAGTGTAAAATTGTTGAAATGACAGTAACAAGCTTAAAACGTCACAATAAGCTTAGAAGAGGCAAAAACGCACGTTTCCAGCATGGAGATGTGTGTATAGCAGCTACTGTTAAGAAACTAGTGTAAAACTGTTGAAATGACAGTAACAAGCTTGAAACGTCACAAAAAGCTTAGAAGAGGCTGAAATGCACGTTTCCAGCATGGAGATGTGTGTATAGCAGCTACTGTTAAGAAACTAGTGTAAAACTGTTGAAATGACAGTAACAAGCTTGAAACGTCACAAAAAGCTTAGAAGAGGCTGAAATGCACGTTTCCAGCATGGAGATGTGTGTATAGCAGCTACTGTTAAGAAACTAGTGTAAAACTGTTGAAATGACAGTAACAAGCTTAAAACGTCACAAAAAGCTTAGAAGAGGCTGAAATGCACGTTTCCAGCATGGAGATGTGTGTATAGCAGTTACTGTTAAGAAACTAGTGTAAAACTGTTGAAATGACTGTTTGAAGCTTGAAACGTCACAAAAAGCTTAGAAGAGGCTGAAATGCACGTTTCCAGCATGGAGATGTGTGTATAGCAGCTACTGTTAAGAAACTAGTGTAAAACTGTTGAAATGACAGTAACAAGCTTAAAACGTCACAATAAGCTTAGAAGAGGCCGAAATGCACATTTCCAGCATGGAGATGTGTGTATAGCAGCTACTGTTAAGAAACTAGTGTAAAACTGTTGAAATGACAGTAACAAGCTTGAAACGTCACAAACCGCTTAGAAGAGGCTGAAATGCACGTTTCCAGCATGGAGATGTGTGTAGAGCAGCTACTGTTAAGAAACTAGTGTAAAACTGTTGAAATGACAGTAACAAGCTTAAAACGTCACAAAAAGCCCAGAAGAGGCCGAAACGCACGTTTCCAGCATGGAGATGTGTGTATAGCAGCTACTGTTAAGAAACTAGTGTAAAACTGTTGAAATGACAGTAACAAGATTGAAACGTCACAAAAAGCTTAGAAGAGGCTGAAATGCACGTTTCCAGCATAGAGATGTGTGTATAGCAGCTACTGTTAAGAAACTAGTGTAAAACTGTTGAAATGACAGTAACAAGCTTAAAACGTCACAAAAAGCCCAGAAGAGGCCGAAACGCACGTTTCCAGCATGGAGATGTGTGTATAGCAGCTACTGTTAAGAAACTAGTGTAAAACTGTTGGAATGACAGTAACAAGCTTAAAACGTCACAAAAAGCCCAGAAGAGGCTGAAATGCACGTTTCCAGC
>JAQOOF010000090.1:0-83562 GCA_029931835.1 Etheostoma nigrum | reverse complement strand
CAGCGTCAGTGGATACCAGAAGACCAAAGAAGGCTATGAGGTCAGAGGTGAATTTTCTGCCTGAACCCCCTCAGAATAGAAGCCTTGAAATGCTTGAACAAGACCGACGCAATTTAGTGAGTGAAATGATGAAAAGGAATGTGGACTGGAAGAAAGTTGATGCCCTAATGGACAGCACCTTTTCTCTGAGGAGAAAGGAGATCATTGGGGAGGAGCCATTGGTCAAGGATCTCAAAGCCAGGTGGTCTGCTTTGTTCACAGAGCGACAGGTTAGTGTATTATTAAAGTGACTTGCATTACATTCTTCCTTTGATTATATTCTGTTTTTATATTAATGTTTTGTCTCCATGTTTGTCCCGGGTTTAATGCAGATTGAAGCAGAATTCCGGCGGATTGTCTCCATGAACCTGAAGCAGCCATTTTTCGACCGCCTAGATGAGTTTGTCCCTAAGTTCCTGCATCTTTACAGACAGAGACTGCAGAGTGTCAAGGAACTTCAGCTTTTTGTTGAGTCTCTAGATGATGATGTAAGTAATAGTTTCCGTTTCAGTAGTTTGACTGTCCTTTTAGGCAAAGTCTGTTCACTTGACAGCCATATTTGGTAACACCTTTTGAGCATGTATTTCAGATTAGTAAGTGCAGAATGTGCCCATTAAACTACAATACACATAGGAAGGACATAGCCACAAACAAAGTATATCGCTGAAAAGATTGGTATGTGTATCTCCCTAACAAAATTAATTCTATAAAACTAATCTCTTGTATGTTTTCGTTCAGAAATTCAAGTTGATCCCAAACTTTTAAAAGGTAGAGTAGATGTTTTTACTTCTGCAGCACTGATGTCTTTTCTGGTCTTTATCCCTCTTCTATTGTCCAGAACTCAAATCAACAGAAGAGAGCAGTTGTTCTCCTTGGCCTCTCCCATTTCCTGAAAGAGGATCCCTCCCAGTTCTTCAAGATTTGTAAGGTAAGTGAGGAATCAATGCCACTCTGGAATCCATATCACTTACTAATCTCAATCTTTTTGATCCAAATGAAGTCATGACCCTGTAGTTATATGACATCTAGAAAATATGTCTTGTTATAAGAATCCAACATGTGGACAGACATCTGCTTAAACCTCATAATGTCCTCCCGAATGCCTTACACCTTTTGTCCTCTGGGGTTAAAAAATGACCCCGCCTGGTTTGACTATTATTCAAAGCATACAGTATAACTTGTCTTATCAATTATGTTATCTTGTACCCGGCGCAGCGCGGTGCAAAGCCCATTTCAAGTGTCTTTGATAATATAATATTCATTATTTTGACTTAATATTGTATGGACTATTTGACTTATCACAGAGTGGTATATGTCAAAGTTTAGTAAGGATGCCGTTTTTGAATCATTTGAACTTTTTTAATGGCGGCCCATAATCACACCTGCAAGTCTCGTGTGCAGTATAGAGCTTCTGCCTCTTCATTGTGCTGCCTGTCTTTCTCAGACTAAACTGTGAAATGACCCAACACCTGTGAAAAGGACCTGTTCTGTTGTTGTGTTGTTGTCTTAACCATTGCTTGACCCCAAACATCAAATATCCATGATCAAAGATGTTATGACCAGCAGTACGATGGGACTATTTGATCAAAGATGTTTTGGCGATCAGTATGATGGGACTATTTGCTCCATTGCACCACTTTGTGCCTCGGGTTCTTTTTGAACCCAGAGGACAACAGAAATTACAAGAGGGTTACATTGGAGGACAAGTGAATTATTCAAAGCTGCAGTGACGGGATTCCTTGCTCATTAATTTGAAATTGTAATGTATTAAAAAGACATAGGGAGAAGCACTCCTGAAGAAGACTGTCTGTGCCTTGGGTTGCTTCTCCCTATGTCTTTTAAATTGTCTAGCCAGTACAAAAAGGCTTTTTAAATAATTTTGACAAAGAGTGCCTTGGATTTTCTTTTTTTTCTACATGTAATGTATTTGAATTTCTTCCGTTTACATTTGCATTAGTTTGCATCAGATATTTTTATACCCAAGTTTGCAATGCATCTTGAATTTTCATGTACTTGCAATCTATTCGTATTACTTTGTTGTGTTTTTAGCCAACCAAAGAGAGTGAGGCAGTGAAAGGAATGAACGTCGGAATCTTGGTGGTCACAGAGGAGGATCCTCAACGCCCTGTCCCCAAGGAGATGATTGATATTGCACTGATTCTGGAGGAGCATATTGTTCTTCAAGACCTGAAGGATGTGCCCAACGCATTCGCCCTGCTGATGGGTCTGCTCTATGCCTTCAACATCCACTACCCAAAAGAGCTCAAGTACATGTTTGAGGTAATACAAAAGGTAATAATGAACATTGGTGGAGATACTTGCTCTGCAAGAGTTAATGGACTCCGGAACAAGCTCATGTCCAAGAGCCTGTGAAACTAAATGATTGTTGATTGCATTGTATGTTCTGGAAAGCACACAGTTATGTATATGTGCGGCTGATGAATAGATGGACTAGGTAGTCCAGATAGTTTTCCCTATCTCTCAAAGGTGTTTGATGTTGTTTTTATATTCCTCAAAAGTGCCACTTGTTATTTTGGCTACAAGGTTGTCATGGTGTTACTGTTCCTTTATTTTAAGTGTGCCTTTTAAGACTTTGTAACCTAGTAAGGTCAGTTTTTCGTGGGATGAAAAGGAGAAAACTATTGACATTTGATTTATGTATTACTCACTCAAATAAATAGCCTTGTTAAGTTGCTGTCAAACATGGCATGTTCTGGTAAGCACACTGTTATGCATATATTAGCTGTTGATGCTGAGGTGGACTAGAAGTCCTGAGAGTTGTTTTGCTCTGTCTCAAAATATGCTGGTTTTATTGCCTATTGTCGACATATGTGACTGTATATCTTCTTCAATTTTGCCACTGTCTTGCACACTCGGGTATTTGTTATCTCACACACTGACACAATCTCACACACACACACTTACTCTCTCACACACACACACTCATTCACTCACTCACTCATACTCACTCTCTCTCACTCTCACAAACTCTCTCTCTCTCTCTCACACACACACACTCACTCACTCTCACAAACTCTCTCTCTCTCTCTCACACACACACTCACTCTCTCTCACACACACACGCACTCTCTCTCACACACACTCACTCTCTCTCAAACACGCACTCTCACACACACTCTCTCTCACACACTCACACTCACTCTCTCACACACACTCACTCTCTCTCACACACTCACTCTCTCTCACACACTCACTCTCTCTCTCACACACACACACTCACTCTCTCTCACACACTCACTCACTTTCTCTCACACACTCACTCACTCTCTCTCACACACTCACTCTCTCACACACACTCACTCACTCTCACACACACTCACTCACTCTCTCACACACTCACTCACTCTCTCACACACACTCACTCTCTCTCACACACACACACGCACTCTCACACACACACTCACTCACTCTCTCTCACACACTCACACACTCTCTCTCACACACACACTCTCTCTCTCACACACACTCTCTCTCTCTCACACACACACACACTCACACACACACTCACTCACTCTCTCACACACACTCGCACTCTCTCACACACACTCACTCTCTCACACACACGCACTCTCTCTCACACACACACACGCACTCTCTCACACACACGCACTCTCTCTCACACACACACGCACTCTCTCTCACACACACACGCACTCTCTCTCACACACACACGCACTCTCTCACACACACACACGCACACACACGCACTCTCTCTCACACACGCACTCTCTCTCTCACACACACTCACTCTCTCTCACACACACACTCACTCTCTCACACACTCACTCACTCTCTCACACACACACACTCTCACACACACACGCACTCTCACACACACACACTCTCTCTCACACACACACACACTCTCTCTCACACACACACTCACTCTCTCACACAAGAAATCCTTGTGAGTGGATAAGACTAAAACATGTTTATGCTGTGTCTTACCAATGTTTTGCATGGAAACACTTGAATTTGTGAAATTAATGTTGTTGTTAATCTTGTCTCACACTTGTTTTGTGTAAACTTAAAGAAGAAAGTTGGAATAACTTAGATTTTCAAGGCAACCGAGGCAACTTACTTGATATGTTAAGTCAACAAATATAATGAAGTCAAGACAATTAAAAAGCTCTGTCAAGACAACTTAAAAATGAACATTAGCCCGACTATATAATGTTGTTGAACTGATGTAAATTGGAGTTGACTCCACACAATCATTAGTCCATATAATCCAAAATTAGAAGTTGGATCCACTAAATTGAAAGTTGTGTTTACAAACAAACTTTAGTTGACTGAACATGTCATTAGTTAAGTGAACTTGCAACTTTTAGTTGAGAGAACTGATTGTCTCTTTGTGGCAACTTAATATCGGATTTCCAAACAACTTAGAATTCTAAGGCAACCAGGTTACACATATGTTTAAGTTGAGTCAACAAATATTTTTTTACAGTGTGACCAGATTGTACAATTCAATAACTGATAACAATATGAATGTCTGAAAAGGCTCTATCCTCAGGACACTACTAACAGTACAGGAAAGTTGTTGCTGCCACTGCTTCTTGGTATTTATCATATTTGTATGTTTATACGTAAAAGGCGCGAGGAAACACAGGCCAAAACTGAGTTTTTTACCCTCTTTGAAAAACTTGTGGACAAAATGCCCAAACAATAGTTCTGTTCTGTTGTGTTCAGATGTTAAAATGTTAAATATTGAATGTGCAATATATTTATTTATTTATTAAACCTCAGGTAAGTGTTCAGCACTGTTTTTATTTACATTCATTTAAAAAATATATATATATTTAAGTATTTATTCTTTGATCAGTGCACTTTTAAAAATACACCTCTACATGGGTCAAAGAAAATGGGAGTGGTAAAGGTTTTTGACCAATCTTCATACCAATACACTGCATGTCCAGATCAAGATAACAGAAAGCATCACCAACATGTTGTAAAAATATAAATAAGTGAAGAACTATTTAGTTTCCATCAGACAGGGTGATTTTTGTAATGAACAGTCATGACAATACTCATCAGTCATCACTCTAATGGGTCCCAAACTTTAAGTAATACTACATTAACAAATCCTACTTCTTAATACATTAATACTTACCAGTACAACTATTTAATACTTACTATGTGTATACATTAACAAATACTACTACTACTTAATATTTACTATGTGTATACTACATAATACTATGTATACATTAACACATACTACTTAATACATTGCTAAATCCTTACTACCACTACTATTTAATACTTACATTAACAAATAATACTACTGCTTCTTAATACTATGTGTATACATAAATACCTATTACTGCAACTTAATACTTACAATGTGTGTAAGAATTTGTCTACATTTCAAGATTTGTGGCAGACTAAGATAAACAGTAGGACTACAAACTGACAGCTTTTGTTATAGCTTGTCAAAATTTGCTATTTAGAGTAGAGTGTTTGTGTTAACACCGCAATGGACGAGAGTGGAGTGCCAGACAGATCAAACTGAAATATATCACTTCTTACATGTGTATGTATGTAGACAGGTGAGTGGGTATTGACACGTATTAACTAAGGTTTTATTGGAGCCTACTTGCAGTAATGAGTGTAGCGATATTTTTTCCAGTCAGATGCATGTGCTGCGTGTTATAACACACCTCTGCTGTGTGTGTGTGTGTGTGTGTGTGTGTGTGTGTGTGGACACCAGGTTTAACTACATTTGTGGGGACCAAAGACTGGAAATACAGTATACTTATGGGGTCCTGACAGCTTTTTGGGGACAAAATGCTGGTCCCCATAACGTTAAAGGGTTGTTTGAGGGTTAAGACTTGGTTTTAGGATCAGGCTTAGAATTAGGTTATGGTTAGGGTTAAGGTAAGGGTTAGGGTTAGGCATTTAGATTTGATGGTTAAGGTTAGGGTAGGGGGCTAGGGAATGCATTATGTCAATGACTGGTCCCCATAAAGATAGTGAGACAAGACTGTGTGTGTGTGCATGTGCGCGCAGTGCAGGCATCACTGTTCAGAATCCCGTCTATCTTCCAAAATGTGATGCTTGTATCCAAATGAATTGTGCTTGAAGCTGCATTGCATTTTGTCTGGTTTCCCTGGGTGTTGTGTTGTGACTTAATGTTAGCGCCGCAGTACCAAAACCAAACATGTGAAAAGAGATGCATTTTAGGGGGGGGCGTGGCTGAATTCCAATATGGATGGCCATCCAATTATAATAACCTCATCCACATTGTCAAAATCACTAAGATATTGAGCCATTACATTGAAAATCATTTAGATATCAGGAGCCTATGATTTACTGTAGCCATCCAAACAACACATCTACTTGAACGCCTTTTTCTAGTCTCTTGTTTCACTCTCCCCAGTGCTGTCTTTGGGCAAAATGTCACGTGAGATTGATGACAGCTCGCCACCCTGTTTATGTTTGTTGTAATGTTAGCCATTGTTATTTCTCTTATTACCTTGATTTTAGTGTGTGCATTTCAAAGCCATCTCCCGCAGTGATGTTTTTGGTGGAGATATTCATTTTATAATTGACTCGGAAGAAAGAGAACGTTTTGACAATAAACTACATCAACACAACAGTATGCAAAGTTAAACTAGACGGGCCCAATAATTTGTTGTTAAATTGCAATGTGGGCGGCAGCCAACGAGGGGGAGGGGGGGTGCATTATGTCGGCAGGATCAATTAAAAGGCAACTGCGATTGCTGCTATTGCAACACATCGGCACACTGAATTACCAACAAGATAGCCTTTTATTTGCAGTTTAGCAAATCTGACTCTTCTATTCATATATGACCGCAGCAGAAGTTTAACAGCATGAAAAATGTAGCAGTCCATTGTATCACAGCATGACAGCTGATCTAACCACTGCTAAAAACAGGTTTCCTGCTTCTTGCGTTGCTGCTTGCTCCTGCCTCTGCTTACATATTTTTGCTGATAATCTTGCTTTTCCTCTGAGAGAAACTATGAGCAGCGGGTTATAGGTCCAAGTTGAAAACGGGGTGCCTCAAGGCTCAATTTTAAGCCCAGTCTTGTTCTCGCAGTATGCCCCTAGGATCTATCTTCCCAAAATACAACATTTCCTTTCTCTGCTTTGCAGATGACGTTCAGATTTACCTACCTTTGAATACCAAAACAAACTCAGTTGAAGCTCTGAGAAAATGCCTACATGACGTAAAAAAGACTGGATGTCACTGCATTTTTTTTCCTTACCTGCCCCATAGCCAACTGGAAACAGTTGTGCATGCCCTGATCATCTGGACTACTGTAACTCATTGTACTATGGCCTTGATTAGTCTTCAGTTTGCCGATTACAATTAGTTCAGAATGCGGCTGCACGCCTGCTGACAGGAAAAAGGCGCAGTGACCACATCACCCCTGTACTGTCGTCTCTCCACTGGCTACTTGTCTTATTTAGAATCCATTTTAAGATCGTATTGTTTGTTTTTAAATCTCTTAATGGGCTGGCACCATCATATTTATTCTGCACACTCCAGACAGAAGAGCACTTGGGTCCGCTGACCAGTTGCTCTTAGACTGTCCCAGATCCAGACTGAAAACCTGAGGAGACAGAGCTTTCTCAGTGGCAGGTCCTAAGCTCTGGAACTCTCTCCCTCTCAACATTAGAGCAACTTCCTCTATTGAGTTTTAAATCGCTTTTAACATAAGCTGAGCTGTGACATTTCATTGTTATTGATTTGAGTAAAGTTTTTATCTGTTGTCATGACAGCAGTAGTTACTGTTTGTAAATGTGCTATAGAAATAAACTTTGACCTTGATCATTATTTATTAGCAGATGAGTAGTCTATATCAACAATGTTCCACATCCGGGGCTTGCTCCTTCGCTGCCGGTACCTTCCGCTTTCTTTGTGTTGAAATTTTAAACTCTGCCAATATGCTGTGTGGACTAGCCAGACCCTCCTTTGCAGCACAGTGGAGGAAGGTCTGGCAAAGCAAGACTAGCAAATGAGTGAATTTCTATACCTCTGTCAGTAATTGTCAAAATGCTGATCTTTCTATTTGTTGTTTAAGTGTCAGCAGCTTTCTGCTTTATTTAGCAGTCAATCTAGTACGTTGCTTAATTTGCATTCATATTAGTGAAAGCACTGTGATGTTTCTCATTTGGAGGCTTTTCAAAGTGTCTGGCAAGGTTGAAAATAATCATGTCTCTTACATTTTCTGCCAGGTCTTACTTAACATTTCATCAGTGCTTATTTTGACAGTAATTTAAATCACTTGGAATACAATTTTAAAAAGAGAGGGTTTGGTTTGGGGTGGGGGTGGGGGGGTGGGGGGGGGGGGAGGACGACTTGATTGCTTCTGATCCTGATTTTGAAAAAGATGGGATGGCTGTATTTAGATGTATCAGGCCTTATGAGAGATGACAGCGCTGTTGATGTTGAAGTGCCCGGAGTGTTGAAACTAGTTGAAGTTTCATCTCTTGTTCGCAACCCGGGCTGGCTGCAAGAGTCCCTGGAGTTTTTAGGGGAAATTTTCAATCATATTAAAATTAATAGCCTTGCCAGTGAGAGAGTGAGGGAGAGAGAGAGAGCGAGAGAAGGGAGTTTGATTTATCTAATCTTTTACCCTCAAGTTGCTTAAGGGTGATTTCTTTATCCAAAAGAGATTGAAAAGCATTGTTTTAGTCATTTCTGACAACCACTAACTAAACAGCATACAGCATTGTTCCAAGTTGTTTCAACTAAACTAAATAGTCTGACATTTTTAAAATTAAAGACATTCTCTTATACGCTATATAAGGTGAATGATTCCTTTAATTCTCTTAACGACTTTTGAATTCAATGCATTTAAAAGAGTTTCTCGGTTTTTCCAAGTTGATCTTTTTCTGTAATTAGACCTACATATTACATACAGTATGTCTGTGAACTTCTCAAAAATCAGAGATTCAAATGTACCCCAGGCAAGCCATCGTTAGTACATCACAGATTCAAAAAGCAATCAACCGAGCGCTTCTCGGCGCTTTCGTCTCTTGTCTGAACCCGTGTGGCTTAAACATGGACGGCTGAATCCCTTTTGATATTTCAAGCCACCAGTCAACCTAGCACGAGCAGCGGTGCTAAGCAGGGCGCGAGGTCAGATCGAGAATTCCTCATTGAGGAAGAAAGAGTAGATGTGCTTTTAGACCCTTTTAGACTTTTTTTTTAAAAAAATACTTTTTTACATGAAAAAAACAATTTAAATAAAACATTATTGGCAAGGCTGGCAGCGTTGAAAAACGTGTTGTACAAACAGGAACGGGAAAATGGGAAGGTTCTGTAGCTTTCTTGGGGGTGCTCCTAAGAAGCTTTGTGCTGTGGAGAGACATCTATGATGGGCTTATGGAGTTGTGAGTTAAACATATGTTTATTTGGTTTATAGTGTCTATTTTGTTAATTATTTTGTTGTATGGTCTTGTAGTTACTGTGTCATCTTTACTTGATTTGTGTCTAGGTGGGTGGTGATGACGGGGGGTACATTCATGTTGCATTGTATGTTTTGTGCATTGTGTTGAAAAAAATGTTCTTGTCATCCTTTATTGCTACTGTCAATAAATGCAAAACCAATTAAAGTAATATGCTAGGGTTTGTTTGTATTAGGCTGAAGAATGGATCAATGGCAGGCCCAGCATATAGAGGCCTTGCCAAACAGCACTGCAGACAGACAAATGAGCTTTGGAACCTCTATTTACAAAATTAAAGTAAGGGTGTGAGCAGACATGATTTTTTTTCTCTTTTCTATAGTAAGATCATAAGCATTAGGTTAACCTGTATTTTAAGGCCAGATATTACTCCATGTTGTTGTTGTATTTTACAATGCTTGACAATATTTGAATTAAGTTGCATTTTTAGACCATGTTTTAATGTATGGGTGCTGTATTTAGCAACTTGTTTATATCAAGCCTAAGGGCAAGAATCACTGCATGCTGAAGCACCGCAGATAGCCGTGAAGCGTAGATCTGAACCTGGTTGCGCACTCGGCTGTTCATATCAGAGGTGCAGTTCTCCTCGCTGGTCACAAAGCAATCTTTCCCCTTCACTCTACAAAATGTCTCTCTCTCGCTCATTAATGGTTCTTTTCCATTGCGTGGTATCTACTCTACTTGCCTCGACTCTACTCGCCTTTTTTGGTTTTCCATTACAAAAAAAAGTCCCTGGGACCTGCTACCAGGTACTTTTTTTTGTACTACCTCAGTCGAGGTTCTAAGCGAGCTGATGCGATACTAAAAGGTGACGTGGAAACCTGCAGACTGCTGGTTGGTCGGATCGCTGCGTTTTTAACAAACAAGAGTGCGGAGTGTGTGTCCGGAACAAACTGACATTTAAAAAAAATTCTAGCCAGACACCGACATATTATCTACTCTCTGCACTATTCTCACTTTAACTGTTCAATATTAAGGGCTATATATTAGGAGATTTATGTTGTTTCCAATATTGCACACTGTTACTTTAAAAAAACAAGACAATAAATCAAAGAAAAGTTTTTATTTAACTCTTCAAGTAGCGCATCAAACCCTCCCGTGCATCCCGATCTTCTTCCCCTGCACCTTGTGATAGTGTCCCCCCCCCCCCGGCTCTGCTGTTCCAGATGCATCCCAGTTGTTGTCATAAGCCATGACTCTCATAAAGATTATACCAAGCCCAGCAAGTCAGAACCAGAGATTTCACCCGTCGGACATCGCCCACCAGACGGTCTGCGGCAGCGGTTTTGCAAAGCGTTAATGCTCTGAAACACAAACGGTACACAACAGACATATTTTGGTGTGTAATCATGGTTGCTAAAGTTCATGTACTTTATATAGCGTATAGTAAATACTGACCGGGGTCCCTAACACATGCAAATGTTAGCTAACGTTACCAGGAAACTTAACTTACCCTTTCGTGTCGGCAAACAACAGTCATGTCGACGTCTGAACTCCGTCGGAATTCCCAAACTCCTGTTTTTTTAGCGGTGATTTTTGTTGCTTCCTTTAGCTTCTTTTGAAACAAAACATTGGCGAGTAGCCGACGTGCTGTTGTGACTCACGTTGAAAATTACGTCATCACGCGTAGCTATGGTAACCAGCCACGCTGAGGCGTTACTCAATCTGCAATGGAAAACCGACCGAGAATGGGTCGAACCAAGTAGAGGCGAGTCAAAGGCGTGTCGAACCGAGTTGTTACCATCAATGGAAAAACGCCATAAGTGTATTTAGGTTGTGTGTGAATGTGTGTCCGCCATGTGCCTAATCGTGTGTCTTGCTGTCGACACAGATGAGAAGTCAAGACAGATACAAAATAAACCACCCAGGTTTAGGGTGATTTTGGCTAAGTATCCAGCTGCACTTTGGCCTTCCTGTATGTGATTTGAACACATCGCTCGCAGCTTGCAGAAGAAATAGGGGAGATGCCAAAACAAATGCTGCAGCGTGCATGCTAGCGTGGCCGCTACACACCTTATCACAGCCGGTGTGGTCAAACAGAATAATCTGGGTGTTGAAATTAAAATAAATCACGGCACTGCCGCATGCGGTGTGTTTCTGGCGTAAGTTGCAGACAGTTGTGATGCCGCTGTGTTTTTTTTGCAGTGGTTAAACATAAGCAGACCAGCCGGATGGTTTGTTACACAGAGCCATCTGAGAAGACGTCATTGTAAAAAAGAGCAGACAGGTCAGGTGATTGGATGAACCATTTGTCTATCACGTCCGCTATGTGGTTTTATTGACTTTAATTTTAACCAAGACATACAGACATAGCCTGAAAAACAATAATAGCAAAAACCAAACAATTGACATCAATCACAGCAACAGACAAAAATACATAAAACCTTTATATAAAATAAAAACAACACAAACTATTGTTTTTATTGTGTCATTCACTTGACCATTACTACTGAAGAGAAAAAAAATGTCTGCAAATATAACAGATAAAGGGAGAAGAGACTAAATACACAAGGCAAGGAGGGTAGCTATGAGGGACAGGGGATACATCAGGGGGGGCAGACAATCACAAAGGCGGGAAAACACAAAGGGTGTTGTTGAACGTCAAAAAGTAACCTTACCTGAAAACAGCGTCTAGTTTCTTCTTTCTCACATCACACTTTCAGTCACTATGACCAGTACGGTCAGAAACATCGTCCCAAAATATGAACAATGATGTTGACTATTATCTTGAAACCATCCAACAAATAGACGGTACTGTAGGATTGATCTGCCTAGGAATTTGTCTAGTCTTAATCTGCATTGCTACTAGTATATGTTGTGGCCACAACAGTACATTAGGGATGAGCGAGTACAGCATTATCTGTATCTGTATCTGTTTACCACATGAATTATCTGTATCCGTATCTGTACTCGGACTGGGCGGGGCATAGCCCGGAAGTGGGCAGATTTAACCCGGAAGTGGGTCGGGTTGTCTTGAAATGGGCGGGGTTTTAACCGGTATGTTATTTTAAGAATGCAATTGATATGGGTTGATCAGAAATTGTTATATTTATTGCTGATTAGAAAACTATTGATCAGTGGTGTTGTCATGGTAACAAACAAACTATATACAAAACAAGTTTTGCAACAATAAATACAACAATGCGGTTGCTATTAAGTAAAATGTAATGAACAAGAGTTTTCATACTCAATAATATAACTTTCTTTTTTTAAACTTTTAATTTTTCTATGATCAGTGTGATAATTTTTTTATATTTTTTTCGTTTCACACCAGGTATGTGTGAGTGTGTGTGTTTGTGTGTCTGTGAGTGAGTAAGAGATACAGAGAGAGAGAGAGAAACAAAGAGAGAGAGGGGGGCGGGGGTTGGAATGTGTTTGTGTGTGTATCTTAATTTGTAATATTATTTATTTATACCGCAACTGCCTTTTATGTTTTTATAAAACACAGTTTCAGACACTCAAAAAAAGTGGTTAGAGCCAGCAGGCGGTTTAAAAAAAAACAAAAACTCCGACGGCAGAGATGCAACGCGAGTCGCATTCTACCGAGCACTATGTCTGAACAAACCCCACGGTTACCAGAAGTCTCCTGGTTACTAGGTACTAGTTTGAACCGAAGTATAAAACAAACCTGAAGCTTGAAGAAATCCTAAATGTTAACGGAAAAGACCCACGGACCTGAGGGAGATAGCTGTTCACTTCTCCGTGTTCTGTGTGTGTGTGCGTGAGTACAGCCGGTCGGACACAGCAACAGAAGGAATCTGTGTGTGTAGGGAGGGGCGCTGTGACTAGCCTATCATAGAATAGTATAGGGGAGGGGCACTGTGACTAGCCTATCACAGAACGCAGATACAGTTAATGGAGACTTTTATTCAATCCGAGTACAGATATTGACTTGAAATTACTCTTATAATACTTGTACTCGGCAAAAGTGCTTTATCCGTACCGGATACTCGTTTCAGCCGAGTATCCGGCTCATCCCTACAATACATATTAGGTTGTTTGTTTTTTTTGGCTCACTTTTACTCACAACATGCTAACCAACAACATAGGATTCCATTCCCTACGCTTAGCTAACTAGCGGTGTTGCACCGATTTAAAACAATGCATGCACTGAGAAAAGAAATGCATTGGACCACCATCTACATCTAGGGGAGACCGTTATAAGCCCTATGTCAACAAACGGTGGCGTGTTCCTTTAAGACTTAAGTGTGCTATCATTGTCGATAGCAGGGACACAAAGCATCTGTTTTTGCCCCCTGATGAAACCTAAAATTGACTGGACTATGTTATGTGGCTAGAAAGAGTGACCAGTGTGATCACCAGGACAAGGAGGGGAAATTTAGATCTGTTCCAGTTCAAATTAATGGCAAAAATGTTACTGCTCTCCTTGACTCTGAAAGTTCTATGTCATTCATAAGAGAAGGGTTTTGTGCCATGTACTACTGACTACAGCCAGCAGTCAGAGGTGTTATGTGTACATGGTGACTCTAAGCCAAAGCCACAGGTAGGAGGAGGTAGATGGGCAAAAGTATCTATAGTCTTCAGCATGACCTAGGAGGAGCAACTGGAGCACATTTTCCGAGTCCTTGGTTCAATAAATGCGGCAGGCCTGGTGTATCAATTGTGGAGAGGCAAAGTCCGGCCTCAGGTGGACAAAGATGAGGCCATCCTGAACAGCCCAAGGATCCGAATCTTGACTCAGGTCAGGTCTTTTCTTGGCCTAGTGGGCTGGTATCAAAAGTTCATTCCTCACTGATCAGTCTTACCTGAAAGTTGGCCCTTGATCCAGTGGAATGGAGCGAGCAGTGTAAAAATGCTTTTCAGGCTCTGAAGGAAAAATTGTGTTCTTCTCCATAAGCCAAAGCCCTGACTTTGAAAGCCGCTTCCTTGTGCAGGTGGACACCTCGGGAGTGAGCATTGGTGCAGTGCTGGCTCAGGGAGAACCAGGTAAAGAACATCCAATGTTGTATCTGAGCTGCCTTGTGAAACCCAGTTGTCCACAATTGAGAAGGAGTGTCTGGCAATCAAGTGGGCATTGGACAGTCTCAGGTACTAGCTTCTTGGGAGCAGGTTTGACCTCCAAACAGACCACAGAGCCCTGACCTTGATCCAGACAAAGACACACCACAATGCCAGGGTGACAAGGTGGTACCTCAAACTTCAACCTTTCAAGTTCTTTGTGCGGCACAAGGCAGACAAGAAAAACATCAGTGCAGACTACTCGTCTAGACTACCAAACATCCTTGCTGCAGGAGAAGGGGGTGGTAATGTGATGAAGGCTCTGTCACTTTTGGAATGAAAAATGGTAAACCCACTCAGGTCACAAAGCACCCAGACAATTTATTTGCAGTCACACTTTTACACATATCATTCAGTAAAAAAAACTTTAGAAAAAACACCACGTTACATTAGTTTAGTCAGTTCATTCACTTAAGCACAAACTATGTTACTTAAACTTTCTCTCCGCTCCAGTGTCTGGGCCTGAATCAGAACTGAGGCATAGTGCTGTTTCATAAAGGGCCTACAACAGTGCTGTTGGTGGGAGATACCCTATAAAAAAGTGAAAAATGGTTTGATCAAGAGTCTGTTATTTGTTTATGGTAGAAACCAGTGAAATCATAAATGTCTAAATGGTAACATAATTGAGAGATAATTGAAGCAATTAAGAGTTGTTTGGTGTAGGTGGAGGGGCTTAACATGTGTACGCCTCTGGCCACCTAAGGTTACATTTATACATGGGCGGCTATTTTCATAAATGGACATTTCAACTTCTCAGTTTTCAAAAATAACATTGTGCACAGCTGTCAGTTTTCAGAATTGTTTGGTTACACTTAAACATTTTGACATGTCACAGAAGGAACAGCACAGTTGTACTTAATAAAATAAATGATGGCTGAATTTCAGTTTCAGGGTCATGGTACTGTACATGCTGACTTACTGGGACACTGCCATGACTTACTTGGACACTCCGGGCCTTTTCACACCAGGGTTCATGTTTTTACATTAGGTACACCGGTTAGTTTTGGTTTCACAGTGCAGTTCTGGAAGCGCACTGAAGAACTCTACATGATGTGACGTCTCCCGATATTTGTTATTGATTGGTTTGCAGACAGGCTTCTCCGTCCTCACTTATATTTTTTCTGATGTTGGAATTTTTTTGTTAGATAATAGTTTTGGGCTTTTCCACCTTTAATGAACAGGACAGCTAGGTGAGGAAAATGCTTTCACACTACAAACGAACAGGACCATGGTGTAGTTTGATCCGGACTGAGACCACAACTTTCCTTTTGGATCGTGGTCTAGGGGAGGTTTTACACCTGTAATTTTGGTTCAGATCACACTGAAAAGTCCAAAAGTCTGGAGCAAAAGATGTAGGTATGAAATCACCCTTAAAAAGAACCGAGCCACCTGTGATTTCTCACACTTGCTTTCTATTCATTGCTCATGTTTGTAGCATCTTAATATACTAATAAACCTATTTGAACACATTTTAGACCCTAGTTGGAATAATTTAATCAAAATGCAAATGTAAGTCAGTGTTTATGTTTTCCCCCTACAGCTATATATTAAATTGAGGTGAACTAAAAACTTGGCAACCTGCAGCGTCGCGATCAATGATTAATGAAGTTGGACTGTGCTTACAGCAATAGATGACAGTGTCTCATTTTTCCTTTTGAATATAAAAAAAATTAAATAAGGCTCCGTCTATCACATTGATACAATGATAAAACCTTGTATCAAAATGACGCCATAAATAAAACTAAACAACCTAAGAATAATAAAAGTTTTGAAACATGAACTTCTTTATTTATATATATATATATATATATATATATATATATATATATATATATATATATATATATATATGATACAAAACGTGCAATAAAGAATAGAACAACATAATAAAGTGCAGTTAATGGTCATAATGCAACTAGTGTCCCCGGACACATTCTAGACATCTTTTCAAAAGCTACTGTGCAAAAACAACTGGAGATGTATTTGAAAGATGGAGACAGCTCAGAACCCAAAAGGAGTTGGCTAATTTCCTCGTGAACAGGTAAGCATTAGCTCCAGGCTAATTTATCACTGCTACAAGGGACGGGCATTACATGTCCTTTCAACATTTGTGTACTCACATTGGATTATATAGCTAGAGTACCTGAGATGGTTTCTCACAAAAACAAATCGAGACACAGCCAGTAAAGTGATCCCACCTGATCTTGGCTAACGTCGCCATGCCAACACAGCTAACAGCTAACATTACTGGAGGAGCAGGCAAGCGGGCACGGCTGTTTACAACGTGTAGCCTGTTCAGTGGCAGTAGCCAAAAGCGAGAGGAGGGAGGGATGTAAATCGGAAAGAGGACCGAGAGTTAGCAGTGAACATGTCGTTTTTTTAGGTCGGGTAGAATCGATCTCTGACTCTCGTTCATATTTTTTTTAAATGATATGTACCAGAAGTAGTTCATGACTTCCTCCTTCTGAATGATACATTCAGACTGGAACACAGCAAAGCGTATACTGCCCCCATCAGTTCCGGAAGACGCGCAGCACCATCTAGCATCTAATGTAGAGATTTGCACCTCGACGCAGCAGCCGTGGGTTAGACTCCGACATGCGGATTTGCTCATGTCATTCCCCCTCTCTCTCCCCTTTCGTGTCTTCAGCTGTCCTGTATAAATAAAGGCCTAATATGCCCAAAAATAAAAGGACAGGTGCTGCATACAAATGTATCTTCAAATCATTTTACTGGTTTCTAACAAGTTCCTTTATTTCTAAATACTGAACATGTCCATAATTTAGCTATCATGGCACTGTTTCATCTAGGTAGCTTTATGTTTCCTATAGCACCTGTTTTACTTATTAATTCAAACTTATAGCTTTGTGGCCCACTTTTATGGCACTTTACATAACATAATTGCACCCTTAACTCAAAAAGTCCAACTTCATGTATTTTACATCTTAATTAAAAGCAGAAAACGGCATTGCAAGCTTTTTTGATATTACCTTTTTTAATTTAAAACCAAAGCCCCCTTCACTTCCCTGCAGTGGTTCTTATTGTGTGCGCACTGCAACAGAATACATAAGCGGCAGACATTTTATTTCACTCCGTGTCACATTCATTTCTTGTTCTTATTCGAGCCAAGTGCTAATCTTTCTGTTCGATTCACATCTTACAACTCCAAGTAGAAACTTTGTTCATCTTTGTAAAAGGGAAAAACTTTATTTCACATCATCATTTATAGCTGAGTCCCACCCAGGTTGCTGACCCACAGCAGTTCAGCCTGCATGCGTAAACAACAAGCATCTAACTGTTTAATTCACTACCAGGGTCTATTAAAGCAATGAACCCTGCTGTTCAAAACTGGGTTGGGCCAGATAGGACTTAATTTGTCCTGCCTCTAGATAAAAACATATGCTATACCTATTCTTTGTAAAGAGACTGGGCAATAGAGTAGAAAGAGGAACTTAAGCTTCAGAGAGATGGACTACGGAGACAAGTGTTGAATACAAACAGAGACTACAAAGCAACAATACAAGAGCTGAATCTAAAAGGTTACTGTATACGGCAGCTGAATATGAGTGTGAGGATTGGAGAATTATCATATAAGTTGTTGTTTTTTGCATTTATTATTCTAGAGACATAGAGGGGAAAGGTTACTTTGGTAAAGGTATGCATTGTTTGTTTATATATATATATATATATATATATATATATATATATATATATATATATACACACACACACACACACACACACACACACGTACAGTCAAGCCCAAAATTATTCATACCCTGGCAAATTCTGATTTAAAGTTACTTTTATTCAACCAGCAAGTGAGGAGGAAAAAATTTGCCTCAAATCAATAGAAAAGCATTTATTGGTTATTACAGCAATCAAATGCTTACTATAATTGCTGACCAGCTTTTAGCATGTCTCCACTGGTATTTTTGCCCATTCATCTTTAGCAATGAGCTCCAACTCTTTCAGGTTGGAGGGTCCATGTAAACACCTCAATCCAAATAAAAAGGCACAAACCTGGAATTGCATCTGTTGCAGAAGGTTGATTTAAAACGTTTCATAAAACGATCCAAGTTAAAATTGTAGCATGTAAACAATGAAAGTGATTACTTTCTGACTGCGTTCTTTCTGTATATGCAACATACATCTTGATGTATATGCGTGGGGACAGCTTTTCCTGCTAAAGCGTTCCAACTGGACACATTTCTTTGTCTAAAGGGATGTATTGGGTGCTCGATCCGAAGCTAACCTCCGTTATTGTACTCAGCAGCTGGGAAACAAGTCACAAAACTGCAAACTCTGCTGTTCATTCACTTGATATCTTATAATCTCCTCTGCCCGACCACTCGCTCTCTTCCGCTCACACTGAAATCACCGTCTCTCGCTCCACTCAACTGTTGACTGCTATCCCTAGAGCCACTAGCACCATTTGGAAAACTGTGAATCTTAATGGTCTAACACAGGACTATTTGATTAAAATTCAAAGAGTTCTAGTTACCGAAATTTCCTTCTTTCTCTCCAAATCACAGAAATGGGCCTGTGACTGCCCTGCCGGTAGTTTGAATATTGACTTTAATGGAGTTAGTGCCATTCTCATGCACATGTGTAGGTGCTCCCTGTTGAATGTGCAAAGGTACTAGATTTTAATAATGTTGAGAAAGCCACAGCTATAAGTTGATCCAAAAATGGTCAATGTGCAGTGCTGGTTTGGTTAGACAAGGGAAAACAGACTCAGAGACATTCTGTAGCCAGAAAGTAGCAGTTCTCCTACACTGTTCTTCTCTCTAGAAAACTGTCTATGCACAGTAATTAATCGATTTGATTGGCTCAAATGAGTGATGCCCATTACTGTATTAACGGAATCTGCTGTGTCCTCTGTCTATAGCAACGAGCGTCAGGGAAAAAAAGACAATGCACCGTAAAGACTATTATTTATTCTCATTAATTGGTAAGAAATTGGTAATGGGTCCAGATAGAACTAGGGATGTCATTTTTAAATTCTTGTCCTTTAACCGGCCAGTCAGGAGAGGATGCTGGCACCTGTTGTTTGACACTTCTCCGCTGCCTTTCTTGCAGTTTTTTTTTCACCTCCCTCTGTCTGTGGTGAACACCCGGATTTCTCCGTCGTTCCAGCGCTGCTAATACAAGGTTTAAGTTTTCTCCCGAGCAGCCATCTAGCTGTCCTGGTTCAGTTTTGCCTCGAGTAGTTACCTCTGCAGTTGGTAGCTAGCTGTCAGCTGCCTACAACCAGTCCTCTGTGCCTCGTGCTCCCCGCTGCCAGGATATGGACCATCTTCTCCCTGTGCCTGACAGTCTTCCATCTCTGTGTTTGGCTAACGGATAGCTCCAGGCTAGCACTTTCGGTGACCATCATGAAGCTCAAGTACTCTATCCCACAGCTGCTAACTCTCAACAACTGCTCCATTCCAACGTGCATAGCTGCCATCAGAGAACATGGACTTCAGCGCCGTCCACGTTACATCCACAGAAGTTCCCGTCGTAAGTATGTTTACCATCAGACTGGCCAGCCTGCTTCAAACATTCCATCCATCTGGACCACGGTTGCACGTCTGCCGCGTCATCAGAGCAGTGTTGCTCTCAGTGCTAGCAACATGGGAAATATCGCGAGATCTCTGCACGCTCCGCTGAGCAACATGGGAAACACCGCAAGATCTCGAAGCTCCAAGCAGGCCAGAAAACGCGGAGTGGATTACAGTGTACTACGGCCTATACAGAGATTCACCACAGCATCAATGCTCAAAATAGAACTCTTCAACACACAATCCCTCACAAATAAAGCATCCTTCATACAAGACCACATCATGGACAAGGGATTAGACCTCATTTGCCTGACAGAAACATTGCACCAGCCAGGTGTTTACTCAGCGCGTAATGAAGTCTGTCCCCCCAGTTACAGCTATCTGGAGAAAGCCCGCAGCACTGGTCGTGGTGGTGGCCTAGCTGTCATACATCGACAGAACTTGGAGCTGTTCCCCCTCCCACTTGACTACACTGTCCTCATTTGAATGCCTTGCATTTAAATGTAAACCCCCTTCCCCATGACATTGCTCCTCATACACAACCTTTTCACAACACTCTGCACCACTTCTGCCAACATAATTATAATTGGAGATATTAATATTCATGTTGACAACACTTCCTGCCACCTTGCAGCTGAATTTCTGCAACTATTGGACTGCCTCAAACAACATGTTGATGTCCCCACGCACTCCAGGGGGCACACACTGGACCTGGTCATTTCCAACTCTGCCCCCATTAACAACCTTCTGGCGTATGATCTGGGTGTGTCTGACCGTAAGGCCATCTCAATGGAGCTTTTACGCCTTTCCCCACACACCAAAGACAAGTGTCAAATCTGCTATAGGAACCTGAAAAAGATTAACCAGACTCCTTGACCATTGACCTCCAACCTCTCTCCTCTGCTGATTTCTCCTCAATCACAGAGTCGGTTGACTTCTACAATCAATCTCAAGCAGTCTCCTAGACCGTCACGCCCCTGTCAAAACTAGAACTGTCAGCTTCTTACGCTCAGTCCCCTGGTACACCTACGAACTCCGGCAAATGAAAACAGCTGGATGTGTCCTTGAGCAGCGCCTCAAGGCCTCAGGACTCACTGTTCATAGGCAGGCCTACCGAGAACATCAGAAGTCCTATGCAAGGTCCTTGAGAGATGGACGTTCACAGTTCTATTCCATCATCAAGAGCCTTGGCAACTCCAAGCAACTTTTCTCTACCATACATGACATCCTCAAACCGCAAACTCACTCTCATTCAGAAGCCACAGAAGAGATTTGCAACAATTTCATCACCTTTTTCAGAAAAAAAGTCAACACCATCCGCTCCCTGCTATCCAGTTTTTCCACACTGCCTGTCCTGTCGACCCACAGACAGCGATTTCCCAACCTCTCTGCTGTTTTTTGGTCATCTCACAGCGAGAGGTTGAGGACATCATCAAAAAAATGAAACCATCCACCTGTACCCTGGACCCCTTCCCCACAGCCCTGGTAAAATCAAACCTCCATGCCTTAAGTCCCCTCATCACAAAGGTCATTAACTACTCCCTCCAGGCAGGTCATGTTCCATCAACACTAAAAACAGCTGTTATCAGGCCATTTCTCAAAAAACCCACCCTGGACCGAGAAGTCTTTGCCAACTACAGGCCCATCACCCACCTTTCATTCCTTTCCAAGGTGCTGGAAAAAGTAGATGCCGCACAGCTTCAGGACCATCTCAAACAAAACAACCTTTTTGATAAATTTCAGTCCGGTTTCTGCGCTGGCAACAGCACAGAAACAGCCCTGGTCAGGGTCACAAATGACCTGCTGATGACTGCAGACGCTGGCTCCCCATCTCTTCTCATCCTCCTGGACGTGACTGCAGCATTCGACACTGTGGACCACAACATCCTCCTCCACTGTCTTAATTCCACTATCGGTATTTCTGACTCTGTCCATGAGTGGTTCTCATCCTACCTCACCGGGAGGACTGAGCATGTCGCCGTGGGAGCGGCTAAATCCCTGACGCACAACATCACCTGTGTTGTCCCTCAAGGCTCAGTGCTCGGCCCCACCCTGTTCTACATGCTCCCCCTTGGCCATGTCATCAGCCGGCATGGAATCTCCTTCCACTTCTGTGCTGACAACACTCAACTCTATCTCAGGACTAACCCAACACCCTTTGCTGCCCTGCCATCATCCACTCTGACCACTTGCCTGGAGGAGGTAAAGGCGTGGATGAAGCAAAACTTTCTGCAGCTAAATAGCTCCAAGACCGAAGCCATCTTAGTTGGCACTCCACACCAGATTCGGTCATCTGATATTCCCAGCATCACCCTCTCTGGCCAAAATATTCCACTTTCAACATCAGCCACTAACCTGGGTGTTAAAATGGACTCTCATCTGGCCTTTGAGGCTTACATCAAACATCTCTGCAAGACCTCCTTCTTCCACCTAAGGAACATTGCCAAACTCCGTCCCACACTCACTCCAGCAGACGCGGAAAAGCTTGTCCACGCTTTTATCTCCTCCAGGCTGGACTACTGCAATGCACTCCTCACTGGGATCCTTGAGAAAAGCTTTCAGAAGCTGCAGTACATCCAATACAGCGCTGCTAGGATCCTGTTGAGGGTGCGCAAACATGACCACATCACCCCCATCCTCAAATCACTCCACTGGCTTTGTGTCTCACTCAGGATTGAGTACAAGGTATCCCTCCTTACCCATCAGTACATCCACGGTGAAGTTCCCCCCCTACCTCAAGGAACTTCTCACCCAACAGACCTCAACCCGGACCCTCTGATCTGCCTCAGGTTATCTCCTGAAACCTCCCAGGACAAAGTAAATGTGCTGTATTTATATATAGCGCTTTTCTAGTCTTAACAACTACTCAAAGCGCTTTTACATCATACAGGATACATTCACCATTCACACACATTCATACACTGTGGCCGAGGTTGCCGTACAAGGTGCCACCTGCTCATCAGATAAACATGCACATACAGTCACACTCCGATGTCTTGCCCAAGGACACTTCGACATGGGACTGCAGGGCCAGGGATTGAACCACCAACCTTCCAATTGGCAGGCAACCGCTCTACCACTGAACCACAGCCGCCCCAAAGCACCGTACTACGGGAGATCGGGCTTTCTGCTCAGCGGCTCCCAGACTGTGGAATGCTCTCCCTGACCACCTGAGGACACCACAGACTGTGGATGATTTTAAACGTGGCCTTAAAACCCACCTTTTTAGGAGAGCTTTTGACTGATCACTTGCCCTTTTCCTTATTGTTTTTGTTAATTTTATTTATTTATTTATTTATTTTTTATTTTTTTTATTTTCATGCTCATTTTTATGTGTTTTTATTTTAGCACTTACCTGTTTTTCATGTAGCACTTTGGGATTTGCGCAAATATAAAGTGCATTACAAATTCAATTTATTATTATTATTATTATTATTATTTCCCCAATCATTTGTTTAAATAACACACCACAATTATCCCTTATAAGACCTGTGGTTTTTCGAAGTTATAAAGCTCCACAAAAGATTGCGGGCACACACGTTAGATTTAATATTTCAGTTTTACGCCTTTATTTTGATAGGACATATGAAGACATAAAAGGGGAGAGAGAAGGGGGAAATGGCATGCAGCAAAGGGTTTCAGGTCGGAGTCAAACCTGCGGTCGTTGGGCCGAGGAGTAAACCTCTATATATAGGGCGCCCACTCTACTACGTGAGCTGCCCAGGCGCCCAACTAGGGTTTGTTTTATTTGCTTATTTCACATAAAGAAAGATGTAAGAAATTTTCTTAAATTTTCAGCATCGTATAAAGTAAAAAAAAAAAATAAAATACAAATCTTTTTCCTTTGCAATAGTGGTATGAGTTCTTTTTTTGCCCAGTGTTTTAAGAGCTTGTTCAAAGGATTAGCATACTGCAGAATAAAAAGAGTTAACCATTACTGAATACTACTGATGAATGCATTAAGCAGTAGGTACTGCATAACACAGGTGTCTGCAGTATGCAATAGGTGAGTTTGGCTGCGAGTTGAGAAGAATTGACGTTTTTTCCTAAATTACATGTAAATCACATTCTCCCTGCCCCCTCCACTCAATCCCTCCACTCCACACCAAAACAGTGCTTAAAGGGTAACATTTACCATTTGACATTAGAATCAAGACAACCATGTGGTCTGCATGCAGATATGTTTTTATATAAACAAGTGAAGTAAAGCAATTATATAAAAATATGTATTGCACTGAAAAAAATAAATTGCGAGTGTAATAATTGGAAGAAAAAAATGTCAAAACTGTCAATCTTAAGATAACATCCATTTGCATTCAGTAGAAAGGCTTCATTTCAACAGTAGATGCCTCAGATGATTTATTTCTTCTTTGTTTGCATCCTCTGAGCCCAACTCTCCGGAGCTGTGAATTACAGCACTAAAAAAGATTGATGCTACAAATGTCTTTTTTCCTGTCTTAATATATTTCCTTTTTCTCATCTAGACCATATGATCTAGATTTCTTTATGTGTCCTGTTTTCATGTACACTGGTTTTTCCTGCACTTTTATCTTTCACTATTGCCTCTTCTTATCTATCTTTAACTATCCATCCATCCATCCATCTTCATCCGCTTATCTGGTATTGGGTCTTGGGGAGAGCAGCCTTTTAACTAAGACTTCTAAAATCTATACTGTACATACAGTAGGTTTCTATACTTCAGTAATCAGTGTTGTGTATGGTAGATGGGAAATTAACTGCATTTATATAGGGCCTTTCTACCTTACCAGACCAAGCCCATTAAAATTTGCCTCTTATTCACACCAATGTTGGTCAAGCTGCCATGCCATGATACATATATCAATAACTAACAATGTATGTTGTGATTACATCGACCCAACGCAACGTGACCTATTGCTTTTTGTAGAAGTTCATCAAGGATGGCAATATGAAAGTTATACACTAATTCCAATTTAAAATTATTTTTTCAAAGAATCATCAGTGTTGCATTTAGCATCTTTAAGATAAACTGTATAGTTCGTCCCCCACCCTAACTGGCAGTGAAAGGACTTTGTGGTTGTTGACATGTCTGACGGAGGGAGGGGTATTCTAGGAAGGCTTTTTCCTTGTAGCCTGTGATTGTGTTGGCTGCCAGCCATCCATGCTGAGCCTGAGTCATTGTTGGCAAACTGGCTCTTCACCCTGACAGCCTTGTCGAGCTGGCTTTTGACCAGGCATTATTAATCTCTGTTTCCCTTCCCATGTGCCTGCATCTTGAATTTCCACAGGGTCCTGCCCTCCGCAGTAAACCATGACCTAAAGCCGATCGACTCTGTTATGGTTCTCTTCGGTGGGCAGGTAACACAGGAAGACAGGCGTCACAGGCTGTTAAAAAGGCACAGCAGCAAACCATCGGTAAAATGTTAGCTCATAAATATTCTAGTAACCTGGCTATGTAGCCTAGCTGCCTTCCTATGCTTACAATGAAATGCATTGTCGGAACATGCTAGCGGTTGACCTGTCAGCTAGCAGAATAATTTTGAGTGTTTAAACTACCATCTAAAGTGGTGTATCTGCCCTGTTTAAGTTTGTGTGATATAAAAAAAAATACAATCTGTGTTGACACAAGCGTCAACGTTCGCCAACAAAAACATGTAATCAAACAAATGCACAAGTATCCTAACTGCTTGGCTATACAATGAAATCCAATGTCCGCACATGCTAGCGATTTGCCTGTCGGCTAGTTGAAATGTTTGAGTGTTGAAATACAGTGGTCTATTTAGTGGTGTATGTGCCCTGACTACGTTTGTGTGTTATACCAATCATACATAATCAATTATACCAATGTTGTAGATACATTTAAATCCCATACAAATTTTCATGATGCAGCTCTGATAACCTCCGTCATCTATGGGGCGCCGTTTGTAAAGCGGCTCATGCTGAAAATAACAGCAACATTTTGTCACATTTAGCTTTAAATAATGTTTAAAAAACTAGTCTGAAATTTTGAGGGTCACTTTCTTGCACATTTACAACAATATTTGTCAACTTGGAAATATTTTAAATAGTTAAATCCAAATATTAAATATTACACCTAAATGTTAAATCTTAAATCTAAATGCTAAATCTAAATGTTAAATCTAAATCTAAATGTTAAATCTAAATCTAAATATTAAATCTAAATCTAAATGTTAAATCTAAATCTAAATGTTAAATCTAAATATTAAATCTAAATCTAAATGTTAAATCTAAATGTTAAATATAAATATTAAATCTAAATCTAAATGTTAAATCTAAATATTAAATCTAAATGTTAAATCTAAATCTAAATGTTAAATCTAAATCTAAATGTTAAATCTAAATCTAAATGTTTCGAGTGAAACTAAATATTTAGCTAATATGCAAATGAAATGCCGGTAACCGGAAGTAACAAAATAAAAGCTCGAGGAGGTCAGTGTATGTTTATATTGTCAAATAACGAATAAAAATCCTCTCATCCGGGGATATGGACACTTGAACTTGGATACACGTGATAATAACTACCTAAAATAATAAACACAGTTGGAGAAACTGTATTTGAAGAGTACTTTGAGTTTTTAGTGTCACTTTTATGAATGGTGCCGGACTTATGACCTGTAACCACTATAGCCAGCCACCAGGGGGCTCACTTTGACTGGTCTGTCACGTTCGCTTGCAGGTCAGCAAGAGCCTATCTATCCCATAGACCGTTAATATTAATAATATACGGTCTATGATCTATCCCCCGACAAGGCACGGTACTGTCGGCCATAGTCACACTGCGAAATGTCCAACGAATCAGCGTTAGCCGAGAACATGGGCAGAGCCGTCCCGCTGGCTCTACAAACTTATTCAACAGCGACAGCAACAGCCTCAGGGCCGCCGCAGGCCACCTCGGTTAGTATGTTTTCCAAAACACATAGCTAGCATAGTAGAGATTTGCTACTACCTTGACAACGATCCAATGCTAGCTACGTGTTTTGGAAAACATACTAACCGAGATAGGGTGAGAAGCTCAGTCATCCGAGAGGAGCTCGGAGTAGAGCCGCTGCTCCTTCGCGTCGAAAGGAACCAGTTGAGGTGGTTCGGGCATCTGGTAAGGATGCCTCCTGGGCACCTCCCTAGGGAGGTGTTCCAGGCACGTCCAGCTGGGAGGAGGCCTCGGGGAAGACCCAGGACTAGGTGGAGAGATTATATCTCCAACCTGGCCTGGGAACGCCTCGGGATCCCCCAGTCGTAGCTGGTTGATGTGGCTCGGGAAAGGGAAGTTTGGGGTCCCCTACTGGAGTTGCTGCCCCCGCGACCCGACTCCGGATAAGCGGATGAAGATGGATGGACTAACCGAGGTGGCCTGCGGTGGCCCTGAGGCTGTCGCTGTCGCTGTTGAATAAGTACAGCCACCGGGACGGCTAAGCCGATGTTCTCGGCTAACGCTGGTTCGTTGGACATTTCGCAGTGTGACCATGGCCGACAGTACCGTGCCTTATCGGGGGCGGGCGGGGATAGATAGGCTCTTGCTGACCTGCAAGCGAACGTGACAGACCAGTCAAAGTGAGCCCCCTGGTGGCTGGCTATAGTGGTTACAGGTCATAAGTCCGGCACCATTCATAAAAGTGACACTAAAAACTCAAAGTACTCTTCAAATACAGTTTCTCCAACTGTGTTTATTATTTTAGGTAGTTATTATCACGTGTATTCAAGTACAAGTGTCCATATCCCCGGATGAGATGATTTTTATTCGTTATTTGACAATATAAACATACACTGACCTCCTCGAGCTTTTATTTTGTTACTTCCGGTTACTGGCATTTCATTTGCATATTAGCTAAATATTTAGTTTCACTCGAAACATGTAAATGTAAATGTGCTGTATTTATATAGCGCTTTTCTAGTCTGAACGACTACTCAAAGCGCTTTTACATAGTACAGGAACCATTCACCATTCACACACATTCATACACTGTGGCCGAGGCTGCCGTACAAGGTGCCATCTGCTCATCAGATAAACACTCACACACATTCACACTCCGATGACACAGCATCGGGGGCAACTCGGGGTTCAGTGTCTTGCCCAAGGACACTTCGACATGGGACTGCAGGGCCGGGGATTGAACCACCAACCTTCCAATTGGCAGGCAACCGCTCTACCACTGAGCCACAGCCACCCAACATTTAGATTTAGATTTAACATTTAGATTTAGATTTAACATTTAGATTTAGATTTAACATTTAGATTTAATATTTAAATTTAACATTTAGATTTAGATTTAATATTTAGATTTAACATTTAGATTTAGATTTAATATTTAGATTTAGATTTAACATTTAGATTTAGATTTAATATTTAGATTTAGATTTAACATTTAGATTTAGATTTAACATTTAGATTTAGATTTAGCATTTAGATTTAAGATTTAACATTTAGGTGTAATATTTAATATTTGGATTTAACTATTTAAAATATTTCCAAGTTGACAAATATTGTTGTAAATGTGCAAGAAAGTGACCCTCAAAATTTCAGACCAGTTTTTTAAACATTATTTAAAGCTAAATGTGACAAAATGTTGCTGTTATTTTCAGCGTGAGCCGCTTTACAAACGGCGCCCCATACGTCATCTGGGTCAGACCTCCAAACCCACGCCCCTGATTGGTTCTCGAGTGGTCCTCATTTGAATAAAGTTCAACTTGAGTCTTTGTTTCGCTTGCCTCGGCGATACACTCTCATCTCGCCCAATCAGGGCAAATTTCGTCTCCATTCAACCGCAATGAGAGCGAACCAAAATGTTACTGTGTGGAACCCTACCCTTATTCCCAGTTCACAGTACTTCTCGTTTTCCTGTCTTCCCGGGTTTTTGACCTCTGCCTCTTTTCTGGATACAGCTGCCTGTGAGTTTTCTGCTTGCTTTATACCTGGTTGGTTTAAATCACCTGTGAGTTGTGCATTTGTGGGTCCATCTTCCTGTGAGCGTGATGACTATGCTCAGCCAACAATGGTTTTTCAGAGCAAAACGCCACTCTGTCCTGTTTTGAAAATGTGAAAAGCTGTTGAGGAGTTAATCAGCAGCTCAAGTGAGCCTGAACAGAACCAATTTGAATGCTATGTGATATATTCAGCTTTAAATGAAATGTTCTTCATTAAATGTAATTCCTCTTTCTTTGTAATTACCAGAGTGGTGGAAAAGACTATTGCAAAAGTGTAGCTATTACGGAAAGTGAACTAGAGTAAAGTCTGGTTAAGTTAACTACCAGCAAAACTGATAGCACATTTTTAAATAATTAAGCCAAATTATAATAATTTTCTCCTTTTTGAACAGAATTACTTGAAGAATGGATGTTTTAATTAAAGTGATGTGATTTGGTCTTTTGTGAGGGTTTTTCTTTAAATTTTTACAGTTCTATTGGAATCTTTCCCAGCTTGAAGACCGGTGAGCAGTATGTATACAGTGCTGATTGACAGAGCACTTAGTCACTGACAAGTGCAGTTAGTAAGGCTTCCAGATGGCATGTGTTGTTACGTAGAGGGCCACTTACATTACATTAGCTGCATTTGTCAACTAAACATGCTATACATATGCTTGTCAGTAAATAGGTTTTTCAATCAGCACGGTCTTGTGATAAACTCCTAATTGTTATTTTGACGTAATTAGGCAGATTTTTTAGTAACCGTTACTTTCATATTCTGTTTGTAACAGGGTCTACTTATGAAACCTGACGTGCCAGATGGTTTGTTGACACAGCCGTCATTGGAAACTGTTTGAAAAAGAGCAGGCACTTCCAAAAGAATTCTTGGCATGTGATTGGATGAATCATCTGTCATGTCCGCCATTGTTGTTTTGAACAATGGTAGTATTTTGTAACCTCACCCACAATATTTTCCGAAACCTAACATTCCCGTTTTTGTGTTGCATGTCAGTTAACTGACGTCCCAACCCCAAGCATCAAAAACTGAAGCCAAGAGACCCACAACACGTGACTAAATATGACAAAGTGTAACTTTTTGACACACTGGGAGTAATAATGTGTTGAGTAGTAGTTGTATAAAAAATATTTGTATAAACTGAGTTTTTCCTTCTTAGATAAAAAAAAAATAAAGATAGTTGTTTTTAAAAAAAAACATGCTGTTAAGAGCATGCCAAACAACCCTGACCGAGCCATGTTGGCCAATCAAAAGCCTGAAGTTTCCATATTGGTCCAACCGGGTCTTGTCCGTCTCGTCCAAAACCGACAACGATGGCGGCGAGTTCTGTCGTGACTTGCAGAGTATTGCATTCTGGCCCCTCTGTTCCACAATAAAATGGATCGGTTTCATATCATACTGCGTTTCATTGTGGACAAACTTTATAGGTCTCACTCTACTTCAAATTGTGTTTTTTATTTTACCCCTTGCAGCTTTAACTACATATAGCATGAAATGTTATATGTATGATGTTATATGATGGCATCATGACAGGAGCTTTGTGTTTCCTATCACAAAGCTCCTGTCATGATGCCATCATGGCAGCCTCTCCCTCCTGCTCTGTGTCTGTGAGTTGTGGGTGTGGCTTATTTTGCAGGCTGTGCCAGGTAGCTTGTTCCCAATCATTCCCTGCAGTACTACTAGGCTGGCTCTGTGATCCACTTGTCGCTTGATCGATCAGTCTACTAGCGTGGTATAGTTGTAGATCCTGGCTCCTAAGGGCGGACTGAACATCTGGCACACTGGGCACTTTCCTAGTGGGCCCATGTGCTTTTTGGGCTGACTGCCGAAACTTTATATATTTTTTATTTTAAATTTTTTGTCCGGCCCATGAACCTGCCCATAAAAGTGGTAGGCCTAGATCGGCGGCCAATTGCTTTATCAATTGACACTGGGCTGGCCCAAAACACTTTAAAAATATCACATAGGCTAGGATTTTACGAACACCCCCTACTCTCACAATGAAATGGACTAGTCCTTAATGGTGCGCGGTGCGAAAGATAAACACACAGTGACAGAACTGGGAAGTAAACAAACAGAGAAGAAGCCAGACAAGTCTAAATGCAAAAATGAAACAAAGTTACCCAAGCGGCTCAAATAAAAGAAAAAAGACACAATAAGTATTTGTCAACGCTGCCAAAGATGACAACCTTTTTTATGGTTAATGTTGGAGATTCAGACAGGAACGACAACGTCCAAAGCGCAGAACATGCCGCTACAGAGCAGCAGCTAGCTGTGAAGAGGCGCTAGGGGAGGATATTGTTAACCAATACAATGAAGAGGACATCATGTCTTTAAACAGCACCCTCTTTGGGATTACTGCCTGCATGCAGTATGGGGTGTGCATCTGCCAGGCTAGAATAGTGATAGAGATCATAGAGAAGAAATACAAAGGAGGTGCAGAGAAGCTGCGTGAGAAACACAAACAGATGCTGCCAAATATGTCAAATTGACAGACATGTTTCGGCAGTAGCAGAACCTTCATCAGCTCTCGTGGCTGATGATGATGACGATGGTGGTGTCGGCGGCAGTGGCATGCACAGTGAGGAGGAGACTCAGGAGGAGAGGGACAAAGATGAAGGAGTAAGGGTAAAACCTGCGGTAAGCACAACTACCCTTAAAACACTTTGACCCTTGATAAAACTGAGCCAAAAACAAGTGGTGGACAAACTGTTGATGATAACACTGTAACAATAAAAGAAGCAGGCATGCTATACTACTGTAATATTGCATTAGTTTGGCTAAGTGTGTGTGTATCTGAGTTTTGACTGATGACTTGACTACTTTTCATTCAACAAAGTAACCTACATCTTAATAAGCACCACCTTATGGTTCATCAGACCATAAGCTTGGGCATTTGTGTCCTTAAATTAGCGAAGATAAACGTTGCACATCATGCAAACTTTCTTAACAAGACTGCATTGGCAGACAAAAACTCATTAACCCTCTGAGCCCTAAAGCCATTTTTACAGTTCATTGTCCGTCTGGATTTATTTGATATAAAAGCTTATAAAACATCAACCCTGTTGTCTACAGTCAAGATCTGAACATCATTTTTTTCAGGACAAACTGGGTTAGTAGAATATTTGGGTTGCAATGAGGTCACTTGAATGTTAAAAATGGTTGTAGGACCTTAAAGACAAATAAATAAATAAAACGGAACATGACTCTTCCAGATATGTATTGATATCACAGACATATAGGTAAAACCTAAGCCATTTTACTCTCTAAAACACTTCTCATATGTCCTGGGAGTCACACTGTGAAGAAATAATCATTATAAATTTTACAGATGACAAAATACAGACATTTTTTCAAAGAAAGTCCAGACGCTTTTGCTCTCATGACATTTACTTATGCCAATAATAACATAATAATGTCCTACTTAATTAATATTACACCCACAGCAATGCTACACAAGCATTTGTGTGTCTAAAACAGTTCTTCTACATGGAAAAATAAACATAATAAACATTATAACTCATATAAAGCACATACTATTTACATTTCTTCAAAAAAGGCCCAAATATATAATATATAATGCAAATATATGCCAAATCTCAAACCAATGATGCCATTTCCGCTATAAAACGGTAGATATCTGTCTTGTTCCGCTATGGCATCTTTGATTGCATGCTAGACACGTTGACAGGAAGTGTAGGAAGTGTTGGGAGGGTTGTAATCTTTCAGCCTCCATACTCTTTGGCTGATGTCTCCCATATATGGGCATATTGGGGCCTGTACTTCCTGTAAACACAAAGGAGAGACGGAGCAGCGAGCTAGCGGCAGAATCGAGCGAAAACGCGATGAATTATGGACATAAAGTGAATTAATCTGGGATTTAAAGGTATGGATTTAAAGCCCAACAACCCCTAAAGAGGCTGGAAGTTCCAGGCTGGATAGAAAATCACCTGTAGAGGCTAAAAGGACCCAGAAAAGACCGCCGTAAAGGCTAATTCGTCAGGATTCAGGAGCAACTTTGGGTGAGTCGCTGCGTTGTATTGTTTAAAAGTTATTAAACTATGAATCAGAGGTGATTTTTTTACGCGTGGGCGAGTGTCTCGGTCACACAGGTTCAAATAAATTAAAGCACAGGGCCGCTTCACCCGTGAAATTATTATATATATATATATATATATATATATATATATATATATATATATATATATATATATATATATATGATACAATTGTATCACAAGTATACATAAGCATACTGTAATATGAAGGTACTACTGTGAAGATACAACTGTGTAGTGGTGTAGTTACTTCATGAACTTAACTGACAACTGGTAACCATTTAACACAGTAACACCTACCTTTACAAACATGCCCACTCACACCAGTTTTTAATTTTTTGACATGGGATAAATACGAGAAAATGACTATTGCTTATATCGTAGCCTATCAGTGTCGGTAGCGTTACCTACCTTCACTCGTTGCGGGCAAAGTTGCCGACAGAATATTCTCCTCCTGCAAGCAGGCTGGCGCTGAGTCACCTTCTTCATCTCAACATAATAATTGAACAGCACAGTTCACGGTTCTACATTCATTTCATCCAGTGTTTTGAAATGCAGCACAGAAATGAAGGTGCCAAACCAAATTCAATGATGCAAGCATGCAATGATGTGCACTTGCTAGCCTGTTCCATTGTACATGTTCTCCGAATGCTAAGGAGGAGCCTGGCCTAGCCTCTGAAGGACCTCTTGGAAGGACCAGTCCTACCAAAGAATCCTTGACATTGAGAAACGGGTTGTGTTTTCTCCTGTTGCAGTCTGCTTTGCTAACTTGTGCTCACCGGTTTGTTGGACTCTGGGGGACGCCATTACCACATGGTTGACGCAACAAACAAAAGACACTGATTCACTGGGCACACTCTGGATAGCAACACCCCCTTGCACTTTTACTGCTATTACTATATATATACACATATATATATATATATATATATATATATATATATATATATATATGTGTGTGTGTGTGTGTGTCTTTATTAAATCACTTAAACATATTTCCTGTGTGTCATGTCTGCTTTTGGGTCCAACCATTGCTGTTCCATAACAGAACATTTTGCCAAAAAATGGACCGAACAGCTCATGACCCAAACCCTCAAGGTTTTTCGCTCCACTATGCCTCCCAAATCATTATACTTGGCCAACACTCAATCTGAAGATGCCTAAATCCGTTTGTGACATTTCAGACAGAATCATGGTCATCCCCAACCAGCACACACCAGTATTGTAATTGTTTATATTTCAAACATCACTGCAGGTTGATTGTGGGCGACAACGCGGTCGTGTTAGCTTACCGAAACTCTACTGCCGAAGTTGCTGGCTGGCTACGCGACGTTAGCTATATCCGCTAGCATCCGTACAGGCTAACTATAGCCAGTTAGCTTTGTGTGTAACGTAACAACCCCCCCCCCCATCTCGCAGGAGCGAAGCTTACTATTTTGTTCAATACAATTATGGTACAACAGGTGCACTAATGCCACATGTATGATGTTGACAACATGGACGCATATATAGGCAACACCAAAGGCAGTCGTAATATTTACCTAGCAGGCTAGGCTAACGCTGTTGTGCTAACGTCCGGCGGCGTAGCGTTAGCTAGCAGTCTAAACTTGTGAAAAGCCGAACAACACCCCATGACCATGACAGCATCAGCATTGAGCTTCAGATCAGTGGTGATGTCATGGTAACAAACAAACTATATACAAAACAAGTTTTGCAACAATAAATACAACAATGCGGTTGTAATTATTAAGTAAAATGTAATGAACAAGAGTTTTCATACTCAATAATATAACTCTCTTTTTTTAACTTTTAATTTTTCTATGATCAGTGTGATAAAAATATTTTTTTGTTTTTTTATTTTCACACCAGGTATGTGTGAGTGTGTGTGTCTGTGAGTGAGTAAGAGATACAGAGAGGGAGAGAGAGAGAGAAACAAAGAGAGAGAGGGGGGCTGGAATGTGTTTGTGTGTGTATCTTAATTTGTAATATTATTTATTTATACCGCAACTGCCTTTTATTTATTTTTTTTAAAACACAGCAAGAAAGTTGCAGACACTCAAAAAAACTGGTTAGAGCCAGCAGGCAAGCAACTCCGATGGCAGAGATGCAACGCGAGTCGCATTCTACCGAGCACTATGTCTGAACAAACCCCACGGTTACCAGAAGTCTCCTGGTTACTAGGTACTAGTTTGAACCGAAGTATAAAACAAACCTGAAGCTTGAAGAAACCCTAAATGTTAACGGAAAAGCCCCGTGGACCTGAGGGAGAGAGCTGTTCACTTCTCCGTGTTCTGAGTGTGTGTGCGTGAGCACAGCTGGTTGGATACAACAACAGAAGGAATCTGTGTGTGTAGGGAGGGGCGCTGGGACTAGCCTATCATAGAATAGTGTAGGTGAGGGGCGCTGTGACTAGCATTGTGAGCTCAGCTCTTTGGGTTGGAATCAGTTGATCTTTTGCCTGTGTTAACTCTGCTCCGGTGCGTCACAAGGAGGAAGCCTTGAAGCTGAATTGTCTTACCCCTGCTGAAAGGATCCGACCGTTCAAGGAGAGACTCTGCATATACTGTGGGGATAATAACCAACGGTCCTCTTGTCCAAACCATTTAAACTTCCAAACGCTCATGATGTATGGTTCCCAATATTCCCCGTAAACGCATCAATATATATATATATATATATATATATATATATATATATATATATATATATATATATATATATATATATATATATATACACACACATATATACATACATACATATATATCTTCATCTTTGCCTTATTAAATCTCTTAAATGTATATCCTGTGTGTCATGTCTGCTTTTGGGTCCAACCTCCAGTGCCTTTCCATAACAGATCCTTTTTGATGTCCTTCCTCCTTTGCCTTGGCATTGTCCCAAAAGGTAATAACTGCCCATGAAAACCAAGCCAACAGGCTGTGAAATGAGGTTTAAATCATGTGCAAAGGAGGAAACGTTCTGCTTTGAGCTATGAAACAATCTGTTATAAGAAAGGAAGAATTTCTGCCAAATGTGACTTGTTGGCAGACAGTTCTGTGTGCTAATGAGAGTGGTTATTAATTGATTTTGAAATGCTATAACAAGCAACTCTCAGGAAATATTAGTCTGTACAGAAACATTTTTTCTGTCTCTCATTTAACCTGCCTTTTGCTTTACCACTCTTCCTCTCTTGCACCTTAACTTTATAAATAAGATGTCTGCCTGCACCTAATCTCTCCATTACTGTGTCTAGTTTTTCCTTTTACACTTTTCTTTCAGTCCCTCTTTTTTCTTTCTGGTATTTATTTACAGTACTTTTGCTCCTCTCTCTTTATTTCCCTGTCTAATCTGTTTCTCTCAGGACTATGGAGTCATTTCAGTGCCAGTCATCGAGTCTGAGGGGCAACAAAAGGGCCAGGGAGCCTGAAATCGATTACTCTCTCAGGTGTAGAGTACAGACACCTTCTGCTAGTATCAACCTCTTCCATTACTGACAATCCTCTTTTTCTCCTCTTCTTCTGCTAAACCTATTAATCCATCCACATCTCTGTCTCTCCATTTTTGATTTTCTTCTATCACACATTCTGAACATTCTCACACCTTTTCTCCCCTTATTTTACTTCACTTTTGACAGTCAATATTAATTTCAAGTTTGTACCTCAGTTCAATACTAAAGTCAATTCATGACGTCGTTATCCTAGCGTTGTACAAGGAGTGAAAGCAGAGCTGATGGAAAATCTGCTCAACACTGGAAAATGAATTGGAGACAGTGGTGAGATAGCTCCAGGAACTTCTTGGGAAGAAAAAGAAACCAAAAAACTACTAACTCCTTAGAATTTTGCTTGTCTTTGACAGAGTGTGTGTGTTCTTGACAGCCAAACTAACAAACGCAGACACGCACACACAAGCTGTCATACAAACTCATTGTTCCCATTACCTGTAGGCAGCTTTAGCTTGCCACCTGGTCTATTGGTCTGAAATTACTGTAAAACCAGCACACCCATACTGTAGGCTAACCATCTCACAACCCCCAGAAATTATCTCATGACCCCCAAGTTGAGAAGCACTGGGCTACAGTCCAATGTCCTCCTCTCAGTGCACAGGCTTGCTTTTGTCTTTGACTTCCAGACCATAGAACTGCAAGGTACATTTTATTTGTAGGACATTTTTTCATGGTTGTATGTCTCTGTTTTCCTCCCTAGTCTTGTCTTACTTCCTGTCTTGTGTTTTCCCACCTGTTTGATTGTTCTGCCTCGCCCTGATGTTTGTCACCTGTTTCATCATCTGTCCCTTGTTTGTTCTGTTTTTTTTTTTTTAACATGGGGCGAACGATCCTCCTGGGTGAGTTAGAGGTCGCCGCTTACCTCTTGTATTTAGTCTCTGTGTGTCCGTTGTCTGTTGTCAGGTCATTGTCTTTTCTGTGGCGGAGTGCTGTGTATTAGTCTGCCTGTTTTGTCTCCATGTTGCTAATTCCCGTTCTTTGATACTTTGTTTTTGGATTACCTTGCCTGCTTTCCTGGGCAGGCCAAACCATCTCCAATGAAAAAAGAACTCTCTACTGAGTTCCATGATACCTCACACAATAGTCCACATCAAACGGGTCATTAGTTATAAAAACGGCGTGGCTTTAGCATAGGAGGTGGGCCAAACCAACCAAAATGATCAATAACAGAGAAAGTCTGCCTCCCACAAGACTGAACATTAAGTGGTTCATAAGGCATAAATGGAGGCGTGGTCTGAGTACATGGGTGTGGTTAAATTATAGGGGACAGCTCAGTGTCACATGTAGACCACACATACGTTTCATGTCAATTGGATAATGTGGATGATCTACATGTGTTTTGTGGCTCTGTAGAAGGCGTATGCCCGGGTCGCCCAGGAGATACTGTGGGAGGTGCTGCGAGAGTATAGATCAGTATCAGAGCCATCCAATCTCTGTATGACCAAAGCAAGAGCTGTGTCTGGGTTCTCGGCAGTAAGTAGGACTCGTTCCAGGTGAGGGTTGGCCTGTGCCAGGGCTGCACTTTGTCAACAATCCGGTTTGTAATAATTATGGGCAAGATATCGAGGTGTAGTCGGGGTGGGGAGAAGTGGCAGTTCGGTGGCCTGTGACCTTCAGCACTCACTGGATCAGTTTGGAGCCGAGTGTGAAGCGGCTGGGATGAGGATCAGCACCTCTAAATCTGAGGCCATGGTTCTCAGCAGAAAAGCCTTCTTCAGATAGGGAATGAGTCCTTACCCCAAGTGAAGGAGTTAAAAACCTTGGGGTCTTGTTCTGGAGTAAGGAGATTGGTCGGAGAATCGGCACAGCGAGTGTGGTATTACATTCAACTTATTGCACCATTGTGACAAAAAGAGTGCTGAGCCAGATCGCAAAGCTCTCAATCTAACGGTCAATTTCTGTTTCTACCCTCACCGATGGTCATGACCGAAAGAACAAAATTTCAAACAGAAATGGGTTTCCTCAGGAGGGGGGCTGGCATCACCCTTAGAGATGGGATGAGAAGCTTAGTCATCTGTGAGGAGCTCGGAGTAGAGCCGCTGCTCCTTCACGTTGAAAGGAGCCAGTTGAGGTGGTTTGGGCATCTGGTAAGGGTGCCTCCCTAGGGAGGTGTTCCAGGCACGTCCAGCTAGGAAGAGACCTCGGGGAAGACCCAGGACTAGGTGGAGAGATTATATTTCCAACCTGGCTTGAGAATGCCTCGGGATCAAGGTTAGGATAGCCAATTGGTCTGGGGATAGGACCTGTACAAATCAGGTTACGTTACCTTGCATAAGCATAGACGCCTGGCTAATAGTAGCTATTGAAGGGCGGGTCTTGGCCTGACCATAGTGGGAAAAAAATATTGCGGCAAGGTGCTACCAGGCGAGTAACAAGACATTTTTAGGCAACTAAAATGTTCCAATTACTTTCTGAAAACACACTGACAGAATCAAAGTTTTAAGACAAATACACAGACAGCACTCAAAACAAGTCCATTTTAATGCACACAGTGCCATGGATATGCATGGCAAAGTCTCTATCCTGATTGACAGGTTGGTGTGTAGCTACAAAGTATACCCTTTTTTATTGACTATTTTTGGAGCCAGTGAAGTCAACACCTGCTGGCCATTTGCAATAATTCAGGTTTAAGACACTTCCACATCGACTTTACTTTTTAGGCCTACAAGTCAAGACAATGGATTCTATGCAGTTTTCTTCACTGTTGACTGTGACATTTCAATTGTCACTGATGCAGGCAACCATTATATCCCACCACAAGACACCCCTAAAATTAAAATAGCCCATCACATAAGAGATCATTGAGGAGAAAAAGGCAGGCGATGGTCATACAAACTGGTTGTATAAATGGATGTCCAATGATCAGTAATTATATAAAGTGCTGTAGCTGTATTTATTCCCAAGGTCCTCTCATTTACATTACTTGAGGCATCGGTGTGCACAAAATTTATGTTCTGACTAGGACAATACTGTCTCTTAGGTGTCCTTCTGTCTGCTCCTTTTTATACATTTCTGGAAGGCTTTTAATGTCCTGCAGCGCTGCACCACTACAGCACTTTTAATTGTATCTGTTTGTTCGACATGTGTTTTGTATTGTTTTATGGCTTTGTTGTAAAGCACTTTGGGTACCTTTCGGCTATTGTAAAGGGCTATACAAATAAACTTGATTGATTGATTGTGGGAAGCACATATGATGTCTATAATATTGGCCTCCCTGTATATCTGGATATACAAGCTATACAAGCTGCTGGGTGTAACATCTTGATTTCACAGCAAGACTAACTCATGTTGAAGGAAAAGCTTAAGCTGTAGCAGTGCTAGATTTTGTTGTGAGAGTCTGATCTTAGGAACTTGCTTGTGGCGCTTTCACAGATGCATCTAAACATCTGGGTGGACTGGTGGTGTCTGGAGTGAATTGTGGGATAATCACTAGAGCATTTGGCAGCATCTTATGAAGCCTGGGGAAAAGTAGACCAAATGTCAAATTATTATGGTTACACACACACACACACACACACACACACACACACACACACACGGTGCAATTTTCCCATGTGGGATGTGTGGGATTCCAGCCGGGACGCCGGCTTCCAGCAGCAGTTGTTTAGCCGCCAATAGGTGACTGTGAGCCGGGTACAGGCACAGGCCAGATGACGGTCCTTTTAGGCACCATGGTAGTTGAGTTCAACCAGAAAAAGTGACCATCATGCATCAACAGTTCAGTTTAGGCACCAAACGACAAGCTAAGTTAAGAGATTGTGGTTAAACTCCTTTCCAGGTTGAAAAAGTTTTTGTTGCAAAGTGAACTCTGCTGTCTGGCTTGAAAGCGGGGGGTTAGTGATTTGGTAGTCATTGTCAGACCTGTCTCCACAAGGCTATGGAGAGGGAAAAAAAACAATCTGGGTTTTTTGCATTTCTTTAAACCAATCACCAGTCTTTCAACATTTTATGGTGAACACACAGAAACACACATTGTTTAACATTGCGATGTTTTCTCCAGACTCAGTGACGGTAACTCTGCAAAATAGTGTCAGTAAAGAACTTGTTTTGGCGGGACATTTGCCCCCCGCAAAACATACAATATTAAATGAAGTTAACGGTTCACACAGTACAGCAACATGAGCTATTTGAGTTAGATTTGTAAATGGTTAAATGAAATTTGCTCATACCAGTGTATGTGTTTTCCTTTGTCAGTAGCATCCCACAAATCGGTCCCAAAATGTCCCAATTAGATAGTAAATGCCTTGAACATATTCCCCGAAGTAACTATGCAGGCCAGCTTTTTTGCACGATCCAAATTTTCTTCAAAACTTGCTTTTTTCAGCACGTGACTTGCTAGCAGGAAGTTTGTTGTTATTTACTGAAGCCAAGGGATTTTGAGAATGACAACACAACAGAAGGTAGGAGATCCTGGATGCCCTGGAAATGTACTTCCGTTGGTACAGACTACTGATTTGGTGCTGTTAAATAAGTGTCTCAATTGGCTACTCACTGATTGAGACTGTTCACATCAAACAGAGCTAGATAACAGTTGTTGCTTTTCCAAAGCCAAATTCACGTTTAAACCTATATCTACAATACAAATGTCAAAAAGAACACAAAAGGTTGAGAAACAATAGCCTAAAGTAATAATAGGAAAGAAGAACAACAGTTGCAGCTACAGCAAGAGACTCAGGTGAAGCAGAAAATCCTTGGTCTTTTTTTCTGCTCCTTGTCAGAGTATCAATGACAATTAAGGATGTCTGACAACATCAAGCTGTAGTTGTGAATGCTGGGTTGAGTCCAGGACACCAGATTACTGGGGTGATACTGAGATACTGAGCTGACAGAGACATGAAGTCTGTGTAGACTGGCTATAGCTACAGGTTTAAACTGTAGGGGAGAACTGGGACAAACAGATTTTAATTAAACAAAATAAAGTTGCATTTTCAGCTCTGAACGGAACTGTTTGGGAGTTATTTAAGCAGAAGTCGGACGTGCATGGCGGACAAAAGAAACATACAGTTTAACTTATGTACAAGTTCCCACAACTTCAATATTTGACAACATATCATAAATGGTAGACAGGTGTTCTTTCAGATAGATTGCTGCAGGGCTATACGTTTTGGGGAATAATAAGAATAATAATAAGAATAATACAATTTATTTAAAGCGACATTCATGACACCCAAGGTCACTTCACAAACAAACAGTCAAACATCGTTAAAATTATAGTCAATAAGTAAATTAAAAGTCAGTCAGTCAGTCCATAAGCCATCTTGAAGAGATATGTTTTAAGTCTGTTTTTAAAGTCAGTAATTAAGCCACAGTGTCTGATGTGGTCTGGCAATGAATTCCACAGCTTGGGGGCGGTGTAGCTGAAAGTCTTGAACGGAATTGCTGTCATCGTGAAGCGTGTATCTCGTGGTTACGGAAATACCATGCACTATGCCATTTACATAGCTAGAATAATACATGTTTCCAATTATATATTGTTTCTATAGTACAACATGTTATTTCACTCTGTTATTATGTGGGTAAGGCCACCACACATCCAAATAATTGCCCTTCATGACCCACAGGTTGTTAGTGTCCATGAGTTAACATGGCAAAACTCAACCCCCTAACTGATAGCCCAAAATATATTTACATCTTTGTAAAACCACCATGTCTCACCTGCATAAAATATAGTATAAACACAGATATGTGTACAATTACTTAGAATACATAGGGTTTAGTGCCTGGTCTGGACGAATGAAACAGCTGTTTTCTATTTGTCTGCCATAGACATTTAGCATCTAGGCTGTTTTGCATCCATTGCAAACAAACATGCAATGTGAAAGTGTGGGAGTGGAGAGAGCACTAAATGGTCTAGTGAATATGCATGACGTTGAACCTTTACATGAAAAACAGACTATTACTCTATAATAATCAAAGGAAACCGCTAATGAAATTTACTTTTGACTATCAAAAATCCTTTATCGTCTGTAACTCTGTAATAAAAGGACGTAACAGGAAGGTCTTTGGCTGAGCAAGGGAGGTTAATATGTCCTATGTTTTATCCAAATGATGTCTGTCTATGGTCGTTGAATGTTTCATTCGTCCCGTTTCAATCGCCCCAGGTTTGCCACTATATACTACACGTCATAGATCAAAATGTTCACGAACCCCTGCTTCACTCATACTGTATTAATATATATATATATATATATATATATATATATATATATATATATATATATATATATATATATATATATATATATATATATATATATATATATATGCATATATATATATATATATATATATAACGAAGTACAGATACGTGGAAATTCTACTTAAGTACAGTGACAAAGTATTTGTATTTCATTACATTACAACACTGCATACTGCTAGGTTGTGCAATGACATTACATTTATTTGTTACAGCTAATGCAATTAAGACAGACAGTTTTTTTTTTTATACAAAGCCAATTGCCAGTGGCTACCAGAAATTATATTTTGATGACTGCCTTTACTTGAGTAGTATTAGCTATTTAATAGTGACCATATTTTAGCATATGCAGAGAAGGAATATGAACTAACAGGATCTACACACACACGAATTGCAAAGAATTGTGTTGTGGAGCTATGATTTGTAATATTCAGTTCGGAAGAAGAGAATTTCAAAATATGTAATTCAATCAACTAGAGTCAATCTACATACTATCAGATACATCCATCTTTAAACAGGTTGCAAACTATGCATTGCTCATTTTACTGCAGTATTCCATTTTGAGAACTAAATACAGTATAGTTGCAAATAAGCAAAGACAGATCAGGATTCTGAAAGTATACAGGCTCCTTTGCATAAAGACATACTGTAACTCAAAAGCACTACTTTCATATTCCAAAGCTGGAGTGCTGATCTGTGTATTCTCTGAACTCTCTGACCACACTCTCTGACCACAGGATTGCATTTGGATTTGGCTGTGCTCTGCATGTGAAAAAATTGTTTGCTCTGTCTGTACAACTGTCCAGCAACAAGTAAAATCCAAGGTTTTGGAATCTGCTGAATCACTGCAAATCCATAACCTTACAGCATTACTCCCCCCTCAAGTGTTGGCCAGAGGCAGAGTTTTTGATACATATGGATTTAGGTGGTTCACCCCTCAGGATACAGTACTTTAGGTTGACCTAAGAGACGATCACATCTGTTTTTATTTTATTTTTCCAGTTCTTTTCCACCAATGTCTGTACATTTTGTGTCTGGCAAACTCTGAAGAAAATTAAAGCTACATTGTGTAAGAGGTTCTCCCATCTAGCGGTGAAATTGTAAATGACAACTGAATATTACTTTGTAGCCCCTCCCATTCCGAGCGCATTTAAACTCCTACAGTGCTCGAACGCAAAATTAGCGTCCATAAGAGTTCCTTCCTGCGTAATAATAGTTTTGTTATTTTGGTATCATTTCATTGCTAACATCAGCTATCAGGCTCCCAAACATATGCAAGGTAATGCTAGTAAAGTATCAGTGCTATTGTTATTCTGTATATTGTACAAGATTAATAGAGTAAGGAAATGTTTACAGCGTAGGAGAGAAGCAACAGAGAGAACACTGCTATTATTCTGAACATGCCCCTTTTAATTACAGATTCAATTACACAGAATGAGCAGAATGCATGTCAGGGTCTGTTGGTTTTCTATGACTACAACACTTACTAGTAAATTATTTGCCATGTAGAACTATTACTTTTACCAAAACATGATTTTGGAGGTTACACAACACAACTGTATACACAAACAAAAAACATCTGTTGATCATACAGGATGTACTATGTTAAAATTGGTAATGGAACATTCACATGATTTATATATATATATATATATATATATATATATATATATATACATACATACAGTATATACAGTATATATATATATGTCAGAGTACAAATATCAGTATGTGTTCCCATCCAAAGTGAAGAAAGTCAAAAAGCTCTTACCGTTGGACAAACTCAAGGGATGGGACTGCCTCCTTTGCGTATTCTATGTTGAAGACATAGAATGACCCAAAGAGGACTGCCAGGGCAGTTGGGAAATCAGAATCAGAACGGAGGAAAATTCTGCCTTCAATGGAGCGCATTCACCGTGTGGCTCCCAAAATGGAATCTCCTGAAAAAGTTGAAGCTGAATGCTGAGATGAAACTGCACAGCATTCAACCTTGTTGGGATTCACATTTAATACCAAACAGTAACATTATGTCACAATGCTAGCTTGGTTTTGACCAAAATGCAAGTGAAACTCATGTACTTTACATTAGATTTACTTTAAAAATCTGTTTGGGAGGTGCTAAGCATGTGACTGGATACTGCAGACTACCATTAAACAGTGTAATGTGCAGGTTTTGATACAATTTTGCTGTCGTAGAAGCATATACCCTCTTTTTTAGTTGTAACAGGGGTGGCTAGACAAGCATGGCAGGAAGTCTGGGGTCCACCTCTTCAAAATGCCTCTCAAGGTGGCAAAGGACTGTCCTCGCTTCTTTTTTCCATTTGATAGCTTGACTTTTAAAGTAAAGCAGCACCCTTTTGGCCTTTCCCAGAAAGTGATTCTCTAGGTCTTGCTTGTACTTTCATTTCCGTCAAGGTACAGAAGTGCTGAAGTGAAAAGTTAGGTATGAATAGGAACGGCCACTATTTTTCAAAACCCACCATGTTGATGGAGGTGTTGCTTTGATGTCACGGTGCTGTGGCTCATAGGTCAACAACATGTGCTCTGACTCTCCTCTGTTCTGCATCTTTATGTCCCTCTTAGGAGAAAATTGTCAGCAGCTCTGTCTTCTTTTCACTGAGAACCTTCAGGAAGCCCTAGAGGCTGCCAGTTGACACAGCCCTAGCTGTCAGTTCTGGCACATTTTGATGGCATCTCTTCATTCATGACAGTAAGCAACTGTTTTGGTTTTAAAAGTCATGTTAGGGTATTGTCTCCGTTTAGAAATTCTATCCTGGTCCTAAGTTCTTTGCTTAAGGTGAAATAACCATTGCCCAGTTGTTCTCCCTCTTTAGTTCTGTCTTCAAAAGACTCAGGGTATATACAGTATATTCACAATGCTTTTGGCCAATTCAGCACACCAGTGTAATTGCTTCTGTAATGACTCTCACCATATGTCTATCTGCACCCAGCTTTTGGTATTTTTGTCTGTGCAAGACACCTTTTCAAACTTTCATGCATCTTCTCCCATGGCACAAAAAATGTCGACATCCAAGTGCTATTGTGCACAGAAATGGGATTTGAAGGTTCAGACAGAGTCAGAATTATGTGAGTTGTAAAAAGGTTAATTTGTTCGATATGCAACAATAATGCTGTGAAAACTACGCAATCTTGTTACAGTGTGCCTTATCATACATAAATGGTTTCATGTAGGTTTTGATTAGCCTCCAACTCCAAGACTCTCAGTGATATCTAACACAGTATCAGTACTGTAACTCATGTTAACATGTAGAGTAACGCAATGTAAAACTTACTATAGAAAAGACATTGGATAGACAAAACTAGACATATTGGTGCCTGAGTTCCTTGACCCACTCACTATTCCTTTCAAAATAGTTAAGGTTTTGAACATTATGGGCCTTATCTTGCACCCAACGCAGTGCAAAGTCCGATGCAATTGTCTTTGCTAGTTTAAGAGCAACGCAGTTCTCAATTTCCGGTTTAAGGTGCCCACGTCGTTTCTGCGCGCCCATGGGTGTGCTGGTCTTACAAGGAGGTGTCTTCAGGTGCATTCTTGGCATATTGCTAACTTGAGGCAACAGAAAATGATCGCACCATTCACCATTATTTTTAACAGCACATTATAAATGCGCCTAGACTCCTGCAAAACACGCAGACTATGCTTGTTACACGCAATGTGAAATAGTATTATATGATCTGCTTGCACGCTTTATCTTCATGCAGATCAGTTTCTTCTCCTGAAGATCTCTCCTTCCTGCTCAGCAAATCCTCCATCATAATAGCAATGCGCCAAGGTACAAACGACCTAAGTACAACTCTACCCTAAGTACAACTCTTTTGAACCTTGCGCACGGACCATTTTTCCCGTTGCGTCCTATGCGCTGTGCGCTTAGATTGTTTAAAATAGGGCCTTATGTCTTCAATTCTGACGTGTTGTGTGCAGACATTTGTAAATAAGACAAGAAAGATACATTATTTTCCTATTGGGCAAGCTTGTAATGCAAAGAAGAAATTAACATTTTAGAAATGGGTTAATTGACTGCATAATCTGTGGAAACAACATGGTACAATTGTGTTAATGGAAGGGCTGTAGTCAAGACCACCTTTGTCGAGTCCAAGACAAGTCCGAGACCAGGACTAGTCGAGTCCGAGTCAAGACCGAGTGCAAGAAGGTTCGAGTCAAGACAGAGTCCAAAGAGGTTCAAGTCCGAGACAAGACCAAGTCCAGGACAGAAAAAAAAGGTCTTATGCATGACAGTATCAAGACTATCAATTTTGGTTATTCGTTGATATAAAACAAAAACAGTGTCAGAACACCAAGGATTTACGAGTACAGCCATTCCTCTTGATATCATATGGTGTTAACTCATAATAGCTACATAGACAATACTGCTACAGTAGTTACTAGTACTGAGCATTATAACAACTAATTGACAACTTAACTTCACTCCAGATGTAGTGTAGAAATGAAGTGACCAGTATTACAGAGTGTAGCCCTATGGTTCGTTTATTGCTTCCCTAAAAAATATTGTATTCTATTGTTTGGACGTGGGTTAATAGGAAATACATGTATTTTCAGAAAACATTACAACAATGAACAGAGTGTAATTTATCATATGTTCGTTTTATTTGAGACAAATTGCAGAATTTAAAATAAATCCATCAGGAAGACGTTGTTTAGGGAACACACATACACACACACAGACAGACAGCTGGCTGGCTCGGCAACGTTAGCTAATGTCCGCTAGCATACAAACGGGCTAACTATAGCCAGTTAGCTTTTTTATAACGTAACAAAAACCCACCCATGTCATAAGAGCAAAGCTTATTTCATGTAATAAAATGATAGCTCAAAAGGAGCACTAACACCACAGGTCTTATGTTGACAACGTGGACGCAGATATAGGAAACTCTGAAGGCAGCCGTAATATTTACCTAGTAAGCTAACTAGGCTAACGCTGGTGCGCTAACGTTAGCAATCATTGGCGTAGCTTTAGCCAAATAGTGCAGTAAAACAATATCCGAGCGGCAGCTGCTTGTGTTGTTTAGCCGCTGAACAGCTCAGTCGTATAAGCAGCAGTTGGTAGACTGTGTTTAGATAACTAAGCAGGCTACAGGGACCGCCAGATGACCGTCCTTTCGGGACCCATGGTAGATGCTGAAAAAAGTGAGCTTCATGTGGCATCAACAGTTAAGTTTAGGCACCAAAACGACTAGTTAGGTTCAGAAAAAAAGATGGGGGTTTGTACAAGGAACAAAAACGCGTTTCCTGGGTTTGTGCATGGCTGCCAGGGTTCATCCCGGGGTCTGGGTATGGGAGATGAACCTCACTATTGGGGTGGGTATAGGTGAGCAGTTGTGACCAGCTGGGTGCTTAGGGTTTGTGCTCTTACGTGATATGTTGGTTTGTGTAATGTCTCACCTTTGTGAAATGTATTATATTAGTATACAATGTATTTGCTGCATAACTATGTAACTCACACTATGTAGTTCTTTTAAAAATTATATTTGGATCAGCAAAGCCTGACCAGGGACTGGGGTTGCAAATTATCCTATTGGCTAGAAACCTTTTATGCAACACATCTACACATATTGTTACGGCCTTGACTGTAATAATTATGTATGTAATAATGTACGCTGCATTGTCCCTGAAAAATACATCCATTTTCATCCGCTTATCCGATATTGGGTCGCGGGGGCAGCAGCTCCAGTAGGGGACCCCAAACTTCCCTTTCCCGAGCCACATCAACCAGCTTTGACTGGGGGATCCCGAGGCGTTCCCAGGCCAGGTTGGAGATATAATCTCTCCACCTAGTCCTGGGTCTTCCGAGGCCTCCTCTCAGCTAGACGTGCCTGGAACACCTCCCTAGGGAGGCGCCCAGGAAGCATCCTTACCAGATGCCCGAACCACCTCAACTGGCTCCTTTCGACGCGAAGGAGCAGCGGCTCTACTCAGAGCTCCTCTCGGATGACTGAGCTTCTCACCCTATCTCTAAGAGAGACGCCAGCCACCCTCCTGAGGAAACCCATTTCGGCCGCCTGTACCCTGGATCTCGTTCTTTCGGTCATGACCCAGCCTTCATGACCATAGGTGAGGGTAGGAACAAAAATTGCCCGGTAGATCGAGAGCTTTGCCTTCCGGCTCAGCTCTCTTTTCGTCACAACGGTGCGATAAACGGAATGTAATACCGCACCGGCTGCTCCGATTCTCCGACCAATCTCACGCTCCATGGTCCCCTCACTCGCGAACAAGACCCCAAGGTACTTAAACTCCTTCACTTAGGATAAGGACTCCCTACCTGAAGAAAGCACTCCATCGGTTTCCTGCTGAGAACCATGGCCTCAGATTTAGAGGTGCTGATCCTCATCCCAGCCGCTTCACACTCGGCTGCGAATCAATCCAGTGAGTGCTGAAGGTTACAGACCGATGACGCCATCAGGACCACATCATCTGCAAAAAGCAGCGATGAGATCCCGAGCCCACGGAACTGCAACCCCTCCCCGCCCCGACTACGCCTCGAAATCCTGTCCATAAATACTGTATACAGCTTGGATGATTCCCCGCTTCCCCCTCCTGAGGTGGCGAACGGTTTTCCAGAAGCACCGTTGGTGCCGACCGAAAGTCCTTCTCCATGTCTTCTCCAAACTTCTCCCACACCCGCTGCTTTGCCTTTGTCATGGCAGAGGCCGCAGCCCTTCGAGCCCGTCGGCCCGTCGGCCCCAGACGGCGGGCTTGTCAGCGAGCGCCTGGTGGCCACGGAGCCCGGTCGGGCACAGTGCTCCTTCCACCGCTCTATTACCTCCCCAGTTGAGGTCAACAACGTCCCAACCTTATTGTATACAGCTTGGATGATTCCCCGCTTCCCCCTCCTGAGGTGGCGAACGGTTTTCCAGAAGCACCTTGGTGCCGACCGAAAGTCCTTCTCCATGTCTTCTCCGAACTTCTCCCACACCCGCTGCTTTGCCTTTGTCACGGCAGAGGCCGCAGCCCTTCGGGCCCGTCGGTCTGGAGCCACACCCAGACGGCGGGCTTGTCAGCGAGCGCCTGGTGGCCATGGAGCCCGGTCGGGCACAGCCCGAAGAAGCTACGTGGCACCTCTCCCTCCAGCCCATGGGCCCACCACCTGTGGGAGGAACCAAAGGGGTCGGGTGCGCTGCTTCACGGGTGGCAGCGAAGGTTAGGGGCTTCGACGGACCAGACCCGGGCACAGAGGCTGGCTCTGGGGACGTGGAATGTCACCTCTCTGTGGGGGAAGGAGCCGGAACTTGTGCGGGAGGTGGAACGCTACCAGTTAGATCTGGTGGGGCTTACCTCTACGCACAGTCTCAATTCTGGAACCGTACTCTTGGATAGGGGTTGGACTTTGTCCTACTCTGGAGTTGCCCATGGTGTGAGGCGCCGGGCGGGTGTGGGGATACTCACAAGCCCCCGGCTGAGCGCCGCTGCGTTGGAGTTATTCCCGGTGGACGAGAGGGTCGCCTCCCTACGCCTGCGGGTGATGGGGGGGAAAACTCTGACTGTTGTTTGTGCATATGCACCAAATAAGAGTTTGGAGTATTCGGCCTTCTTGGAGACCTTGAATGGAGTCCTGTATGGGGCTCCAGTAGGGGACTCCATAGCTCTGCTGGGGGACTTCAACGCACACGTGGGTGATGATGGAGATACTTGGAGAGGCGTGATTGGGAGGAACGGCCTCCCTGATCTAAGTGGTTGTCTGTTGTTGGACTTCTGTGCTAGTCATGGATTGTCCATAACAAACACCATGTTCGAACATAGGGATGCTCATAAGTGTACGTGGTACCAGAGTACCCTAGGCCAAAGGTCCATGATCGATTTTATAATCGTTTCATCTAATCTGAGGCCGTATGTTTTGGACACTCGGGTGAAGAGAGGGGCAGAGCTGTCAACTGATCACCATCTGGTGGTGAGTTGGGTCAGGGGGTGGGAGAAGTCTCTGGACAGACCTGGTAAGCCCAAACGGGTAGTGCAGGTAAATTGGGAACATCTGGAGGAGGCCCCTGTCTGACGGACTTTCAACTCACACCTCCGGCGGAGCTTTTCGGGCATCCCCTGAAAAATACATTAATAATAATAAATACTAAAAATAAAAATGTTGTTCCACCACTAAGCCTTATAACTCCCAAACCATACATCGCACATTAAAAATACACAGACGAGTTCCCTGAATTCAGCTGAATCTCCGGATATAATCCACGCCCATTTCCGTCTATACTTTTATGTTTATTATTTATTGTAAACCCACTTTTTAAATGCTATCAGCGCAAACCTTTAGATTTTTGTTTGTCATGACCCTCTGAGGTTTATATCTCATGAATGTTTCTAACTATTTTTACAAAATTTTGAAGGTACAATCTATGGGTACTCATGAGGCCACACCTACCGTAGAGTACTGATTTGTCAAAGTTGCCGTGGCCTATGGGACCCAACTTGTATTCACCACTTACAAATTTGCAAAGGTACGATGGTTCCTGGACTTTACATACCAATAATTAAACACTCCTATGGCGCATCAATGACATAAACATGTTTTTGCCTATAACTCCCACTTTCCACATCGCACATTAGAAAACCTAGAAAGCTGACTGATAATGTAGGCCACGCCCAATTCTGCTAAGAAGTTGTTTTCTAATATCACGCAATACGCAAAACCAATTTTTTCTATCTCCTAGGCCGTGCAACTTATTGGCACGAAACGTGGTACGTATCATCTCCAGATGGTCCTGACGGTGAATACCAGACTGGATGAGTTGGAAGGGCGAGTTGAGAAAGCAGAAGAGAGGATCCAAAACACAGAGGAAGTCATCACGGCTATGCTAAAGCTACACACCAAGCTGGGTGACAAGTTGTTGGATCTGGAAAGTCGCTCCAGACGCGAGAACATAAGGATTTATGGGGTGCCAGTGGGATCCGAGAAAAAAATTTAAAACAATGGTCTCATTTGTGGAAAATTGACTCTGTGAAGGTCTCTAGCTAACTGATGACATGCCCGACCTGCAGAGAGAAAGAGCTCATCGGTCGGTGGGACCGCAAATCTTCAAATGGGAGATCTACTGTCTACTCGCACATAGAATACTTTTTTATGCTTAAAAAGGAGATTCCAGTAAAACCCATGAGTCAACTGATTAGGCAGAGGCCAGATATAAAAGGGGTATGTCAATGACATCTGCGGAGCAAAAACTGGCCCTATTTTATTGATAAGTATAACACAGATACTCCCAAAACTGATGACATTGCTAGAGGAATTTGGTTAAATTTCTAGTTATAAAATAAATGTCAACAAAACTGAAGTATTACCATTTTACTATGACCCACCATCCTCAATTAAAAGGTGCTCTAAGCGATGTGTTTTAGACTACAACATTTGTTGTCACATACAGCAAACATCTCCTCACTATTTGCTAGCTGCCTGTCCCCAGAACACACTGTAAAAAACGGTCTCTGTAGACAGCCCAGGGTCTACAAACTGTGCCCAACTGCACCACAAAGCATACACAACCAGTGTTCCAGCTTTCCAACCAATGACCAACAAGAAGGATTTGGGGGGGGGGGGTTAGTGCACGGAAGCACAGAAGGAAGAGGGAGGGGACGGGATGAGGAGGAGGGAGAGGCAAGCTAGTCTTGTTGAGTTTGAAAATACTTTGAACGTTAACAAGAGTAATGGGATGATGAATCCATTAAATATTTGGGTGTCTTTGCCTATGGACTTCTCAAGACTGTATGACATCAATTACGGCCCATTAAATTCAAAGATAAGGTCTCATATACATAGATGGAATGTCCCTTCTTAAGATTAACCCGGATAGAGTCAATCAGGATGAATGTTCTTCCGTGGATGCTATACATTTTTTAGTTTCTGCCAGTCAAAATACCAACTAAGCTGTTCTTAGAATATGACAGATTAATAGCGAGGTATTTGTGGCAAGGGAAAAGGGCCAGAATTAAATTTAAGACTGCAATTAAAAGAAACGGGTGGAATGGGCCTTCCCCGCTTACAGGAATACTACCATGCAGCCCACCTGAGACCTTTAATCTGCCGGTGTTCACCAACCTACACAGCAGCATGGAAGGAAATTGAAAGCACAATGATAATGGGAATCCCAATAACAGCCCTTCTAAGTGATAACAAATTACGAGGAGACCAGGAAATCCTAGAAAACAGGCAGCTTTCCGAAGTCCTGGCCGGTAATAGTCCAAATTTGCAGATTAGGAGAAGCATCTAATATTATGGGGTGATGTGTCTATGAGTCAGATTTTGCATCACTTAGAATCAAGGGCTGGTTTAATATATGGATCTTAAAAGGTTTAATGTCTTCTTTTGTCTACAAAGGGGCAAGTAAGACATTATTTTAACAAAAATCTTAAAGAGGTGTTCAAAACAGGTGAGTCAGGGTTCATGGAAGTATTTTTATCATTAACTAAACCCGGATCGGGCAACAAAATGATCCCCAAATTTTATAATTCCATACAATTATGTAAACAAGGGAATACAGAATACATAAAGAAGAAATGGGAAAAGGAAATAAGGTAAATACAAGTAGCTCCTTCAGGTCAAAAAGAGCCAGTTGAGGTGGTTCGGGCATCTGGTAAGGACGCCTCCTGGGCGCCTCCCTAGGGAGGTGTTCAGGCACGTCCAACTGGGAGGAGGCCTCGGGGAAGACCCAGGACTAGGTGGAGAGATTACATCTCCAACCTTCCCTGGGAACGCCTCAGGATCCCCCAGTCGGAGCTGGTTGATGTGGCTCGGGAAAGGGAAGCTTGGGGTCCCCTGCTGTAGCTGCTGCCCCAGGGACCCGACACCGGATAAGCAGACAAAGCTGGATGGAATATATTTATTTGGGCAATCCATTGTTTGAAACATAGGACTACTGGCTATATTTTTGGCAGCCGATGAGAAGTCTGTCACGAGGAAATGGTTGAAAGTAGAACCATCCACCGTTGACGAATGGATTGAAATTGTGTATGAGATTTATGTTATGGAGAAGATACCTTTTTCCCTCAAAGTTGAAAAATAAATTTTTTGTAAGATCTGGACCAAACAGACTGATTATATGAAACTGTTAGAGTGTAGGGAATTGAGGCCCAAAATGCAGAGATGACAAGCAGGCATGAGAATGTTTAGGTAACAATTTATTTTCACAAAGAGTCAAAAGAAACACAGGGATCCAAAATACCAAAGCAAAACCCCCAAAAATAAGAAAAAGAAAAATCAGGAACACAGAAACCGGTAAGCCTCTCAAGTAGAAGCCGGATCAAAGGGAGGAGGCAAACATAGAACACAACATCTTGAAAACACAAAACAATCTGACAAGAGTCAAAGGGAACGCAGAGGTTAAATACAAGACATAACGAGGTAACGAGGAACAGGTGATACACCAGGTGAATCACATCAGGGCAGAGATGACAATCACAATGGCGGGAAACACAAGGCAGGTAGTAAAACTGGGGCCTATTGCACGAAAGTAGAATAAAGATATCCAGGATAAATGAAAAAGCGCAGCTTGACTTAGTGTGACCTGCTCATCGCGGCTTATTCGGTTGCACGTTTGCCGAGCCAGGATGAACAGGTGAAGCTAAGTCAAGCCAGGTGTAGATAGCTGGGATAAGTGCACGTTCACGGCTTTCTCACATAGACCACGGTATCGATCACAGATTTACTGATGCAGAGATGGAGAAGACGCATGCGCCATATGTTTCATCCAATGAGCAGCAGCTTCTAATGGAAAGTAACGAGGAGGGGAAGAATATGCTAAAAGAGACGGCTCTTATCAAACGGAGAGAAAAAGCCCAACATAGCGGACCCGACTGAATGTGTGAGAGTGTAAAAATATCTACTTAGCCTACTAGTCACTCCACATTTTTACAAAGTTGGAGGCTACACTGTGTTTGAATTGCTTTAAATATGCTAGTTTCATGTTTCTGTTTTTATATGATATATGTGCTGGTTTTACTGTAAAGTGTCTTTGACTAGCCTACCATGTAAAGCACTATATAAATACAATGAATTATTATTTAGCCTTTGCCTTAAAAGTAAGCAGAGGGAATTAATGTTCCTCGGGAAATGGACCCTAATGACTCTAGGCTTAATTTCAAACTCTTATTCACAACGCGAGTTTTACAACCATATGCACAAATCTCTATAAGCTATGTCTAATTCTTTGTACAATTAATGTTCATACAGAACGATCAGAAAGGGACAACAACTAGAAAAAGAAGTAAATGACTTCAATACACGCTTTGAGCATTTGTAAAACAATATTCATGTTTTTTTATTCTTCTGACAAGTGACGCACCAAAATAAAAAGATTAAGAACCATTGCGGTGTTCCCGGTGTGATGAATGTAAAACTACACTAAATACGTAGGCCTACTGTATATAGGCCATGTTATTGGTCCAGGGATGTAAGACTAAATGAGAAGGTTATGAAACCAATGTAAGCTATAATAAAAAACATTAGGCCTACATATTAAGGAGTAACACAAACTGTCCTTTATTAGAGAAGGATAAGCAACAAGAAAATGAAATCATGAATGTATTGATCTCTGACTAGTCTGCCATTATTATCATCTGGGAATATCGCTACATTAATATCGTCACACTTAATCTTCGGAGCGCGTCTTGTAAACTGAAGCTGAGACCACGGACGCTGCGCTGCTCATCTCTACTTTTACAGAGAGAGAGGACACTGACGCGACTCGCAGCCACCGGGCAGCGGCCGTACGCCAGGCACAGTACCGTTCCACCGGGAAGTCCCACTCCGCATCAGGGTGCCAGCGCAACCATTTCTAACCATCTAAACTGTAGTAGGGTTTAAATCAAACTCGCGACAACAATAGTGACAAGTAGGCGAATACATGTTAATGAAAATAAAGCAGAACACATGCAGAAGACAACGGAATAACTGTTAAAAACGTTTATTTCGGATCAGACGGCAGCTGATTTGACACATGAGACTCCAGGATTAATCTTAGCCTGGCTGTTAGCCTGCTCTGGACCAGGCTAGCCGCAAAGAATAAATCTCCATGGTTACTTGGCTGGGCTTAATTCAATCTGGTTTCGTGCAACCGAGTCAAAGCTAAATTCATCCAGGATAACTTGAATATCCTCAATTAATCCCTTATCCTAGTTTCGTGCAATAGGCCTCTGGAGACAGGACCGCACAGAAAGCCAGACTATCAAAATAAAACAGGAAACAGAACATACAGACACTCACACGATCGGGGCAGGAAACTAGGACACAAACACGAGAAGACAAGACAGAACTAAAAATATATCAATATACCAAAATCATAACATAAAGTCAATCAGATCTGATTTCATTTGACTGTACTCATGCTTTATGTGGACCTACCTTCTTTTTAATATGTGATGTTTTGATTACCTGAGTTGGTATGTTCCCCGGTTCTGTTCTGCTTTGTTATTGAACTCAACTGGAATAAGTAGTGGTCCTTAAAAAAAAATCCCAGAAGGCCGCTGTGGTCAGAATCACCTGAACTTTCTACATCCATCCCTATCTATGTCCTGAAATGACTAAGGCTGTAATCAATATATGTGATGGAAATTTGCCTTTCCAAAACAAAAGATAACTTAAAAAAAATCAGTCTATCTAATAACTATTTGAAAAAGTCAAACTCTCATCCATTGTCTTTTTTGTCAGGTAACAAACATAATAAGTGTTGGATACCCAATAATGGCACACTGCCATTATTCATGGTTTGGTGTTTTGATTAGGCTACCTATGTTGTCTTTTTACCTTCACACTAGAACCCTCACAGACCATGCTAATGAACACTGTGATTCATTTTGTTTTCATTATTTCAACATTGTTTTTGCTAGGTTTTCCTCATGCCTTGACTTTTGCTAAATACCTATTATGAACATTCCTGTATTAGCATAATAATAGAATAATTAGTAGAAAAAAAAATACAGTTTTTTTTTTTTTTGCCAGAAGCAGGGATGATTAAAGTTTGTCCACTACGCTACTACTATCGCATGGCACACTGCATACTAACACCAGACAGACACAGTTGGAAACTCTCTGGTGAACATTATGGAGCATTATGCTGCCAGAGAGCAAGCTAACAGTTGGAGGAGACCAAAAACAGAGCTAAAAGAGAGTAAATACTGAACTGAAAAAGGATTTAAACTAAATAATAATGTTGCTCCGTAACAGTTGGCCCTAAGTGGTAAAAGAAAACGTTTTGTTAATGTATTGTTGGTTTACAGTTTTTTTCCAATTGCTCACACTAAAATGACATGCATAACACAATTATTTAAACTGACACACAGAGAGCAAAACCTCTTCTCAGGTCTCCAAAAGGCTAAACACATTTTATGCTTTACACACATTTTGCAATTCAAAATGACACTTTTGAAATGCACTGAACACGGTTCTCTCCATAAGACACAACAATCTGACATAAAAGCACATGTTTGCAATTTCAAAACAATGACATTTAAAATTACATCACATGAGCAGCAAACTCACTCCAGAAGTTCAGCGAGGATCTCTGAATGATCCAATGTTGTCCTAAATGACTGATGGTGATAAATAGAATCCACCTGTGTGTAATCAAGTCTCTGTATAAATGCACCTGCTCTGTGATAGTCTCAGGGTTCTGTTGAAAGCGCAGAGAGCATCATGAAGACCAAGGAACACACCAGGCAGGTCCGTAATACTGTTGTGGAGAAGTTTAAAGCCGGATTTGTATACAAAAAGATTTCCCAAGCTTTAAACATCCCAAGGAGCACTGTGCAAGCGATCATTTTGAAATGGAAGGCGTATCAGACCACTGCAAATCTACCAAGACCTGTCCGTCCCTCTAAACTTTCAGCTCAGACAAGGAGAAGACTGATCAGAGATGCAGCCAAGAGGCCCATGATCACTCTGGATGAACTGCAGAGAACTACAGCTGAGGTGGGAGGGTCTGTCCATAGGACAACAATCAGTCATACACTGCACAAATCTGGCCTTTATGGAAGAGTGGCAAGAAGAAAGCCATTTCTCAAAGATATCCATAAAAAGTCTCGTCTAAAGTTTGCCACAAGCCACCTGGGAGACACACCAAACATGTGGAAGAAGGTGCTCTGGTCAGATGAAACCAAAATCGAACTTTTTGGCCACAATGCAAAACGATATGTTTGGCGTAAAAGCAACACAGCTCATCACCCTCAACACACCATCCCCACTGTCAAACATGGTGGTGGCAGCATCATGGTTTGGGCCTGCTTTTCTTCAGCAGGGACAGGGAAGATGGTTAAAATTGAGGGGAAGATGGATGCAGCCAAATACAGGACCATTCTGGATGAAAACCTGTTGAAGTCTGCAAAAGACCTGAGATTTATCTTCCAACAAGACAATGATCCAAACATACAGCAAAATCTACAAAGCAATGGTTCACAAATAAACGTATCCAGGTGTTAGAATGGCCAAGTCAAAGTCCAGACCTGAATCCAATCGAGAATCTGTGGAAAGAGCTGATAACTGCTGTTCACAAACGCTCTCCATCCAACCTCACTGAGCTCGAGCTGTTTTGCAATGAAGAATGGGCAAGAATGTAAGTCTCTCGATGTGCAAAACTGATAGAAACATACCCCAAGCAACTTGCAGCTGTAATCGCAGCAAAAGGTGGCTCTACAAAGTATTAACGCAAGGGGGCCGAATAATTTTGCACGCACCACTTTTCAGTTTTTTTTATTTGCTAAAAAAGTTAAAAATATCCAATAGATTTCGTTCCACTTCAGAATTGTGTCCCACTTGTTGGTGATTCTTTACAAAAAATAAAAATGTTATCTTTGTTTGAAGCCTGACATGTGTCAAAAGGTTGAAAAGTTCAAGGGGGCCGAATACTTTCGCAGGGCACCGTATGTCCACCTAACCAAACACCTCAATGGTTAATTGTTTCTAATTCAATCAGAAAGTAAGAACAATAAAAAGACCACAGGTGAGCACCTTTTTTTTTTTTCTTACTTCCTTCTTTAATATAATCTTTTTCTGAAAAAAAAATTGTTTGTTTGAGAGCATATTTTTGTTCAGTCCAATGTAAATATATCTGCTGTGCATATGTTGCACTGACTTGTTTGGTATAAAATACAGTGAGGAAAATAAGTATTTGAACATTTTGCAAGTTCTCCCACTTAAAAATCATGGAGGGGTCTGAAATTGTCACCGTAGGTGCATGTCCACTGTAAGAGACATAATCTTAAAAAAAAATCCAGAAATCACAATGTATGATTTTTTTAACTATTTCTTTGTATGATACAGCACAAATAACTATTTGAATACCTGAGAAAATCAATGTTAGTATTTGGTACAGTAGCCTTTGTTTGCAATTACAGAGGTCAAACATTTCCTGTAGTTTTTCACCAGGTTTGCACACACTGCAGAAGGGATTTTGGCCCACTCCTCTACACAGATCTTCTCTAGATCAGTCAGGTTTCTGGGTTGTCGCTGAGAAACTGAGTTTGAGCTCCCTCCAAAGATTCTCTATTGGGTTTAGGTCTGGAAACTGGCTAGGCCACGCCAGAACCTTGATATGCTTCTTACAGAGCCACTCCTTGGTTCTCCTGGCTATGTGCTTCGGGTCATTGTCATGTTGGAAGACCCAGCCTCGACCCATCTTCAATTCTCTAACTGAGGGAAGGAGGTTGTCCCCCAAAATCTCGCAATACATGGCCCCGGTCATCCTCTCCTTAATACAGTGCAGTCGCCCTGTCCTATGTGCAGAAAAACACCCCCAAAGCATGATACTACCACCCCCATGCTTCACAGTAGGGATGGTGTTCTTGGGATGGTACTCATCATTCTTCTTCCTCCAAACACGGTTAGTAGAATTATGACCAAAAAGTTATATTTTGGTCTCATCTTACCACATGACTTTCTCCCATGACTCCTCTGGATCATCCAAATGGGCGACGGGCTTTGACATGTGCTGGTTTAAGCAGGGGAACCTTCCGTGTCATGCATGATTTCAAACCATGACGTCTTGGTGTATTACCAACAGTAACCTTGGAAACGGTGGTCCCAGCTCTTTTCAGGTCATTGACCAGCTCCTCCCGTGTAGTTCTGGGCTGATTTCTCACCTTTCTTAGGATAATTGAGACCCCACGAGGTGAGATCTTGCATGGAGCCCCTGTCCGAGGGAGATGACAGTCATGTTTAGTATCTTCCATTTTCTAATGATTGCTCCAACAGTGGACCTTTTTTCACCAAGCTGCTTGGCAATTTCCCCGTAGCCCTTTCCAGCCTAGTGGAGGTGTACAATTTTGTCTCTAGTGTCTTTGGACAGCTCTTTGGTCTTGGCCATGTTAGTAGTTGGATTCTTACTGATTGTATGGGGTGGACAGGTGTCTTTATGCAGCTAACAACCTCAAACAGGTGCATCTAATTTAGGATAATAAATGGAGTGGAGGTGGACATTTTGAAGGCAGACTAACAGGTCTTTGAGGGTCAGAATTCTAGCTGATAGACAGCTGTTCAAATACTTATTTGCAGCTGTATCATACAAATAAATAGTTAAAAAATCATACATTGTGATTTCTGGATATTTTTTTTTAGATTATGTCTCTCACAGTGGATATGCACCTACGATGACAATTTCAGACCCCTCCATGATTTCTAAGTGGGAGAACTTGCAAAATAGCAGGGTGTTCAAATACTTATTTTCCTCACTGTAAATAAATGTTGCAGCAGCATGTGTGTGTATATGCAAATAATGTTCTGTGCATGTAAACAATCTGAATAATGTTCTACAATTTGAACTATTTTAGTATTATGAAAAAGAATACTAAAGATGAGAGTGCTTTTGGTTATGCCTAACAGTGTGTAGTTGGTTAGACAAAAATCTGGTAATACAAATGATGTGTGTGCCATTTGGTGCAAAAGTTTGGTTTTGGTAATGCTATATGCTGTGTGTAGTTGTATGTAGTTTTGGTTGCAGTGCTTCACTTTGCAGAATATATGAGGTATTTTGCAGTTGTGTGGTTTTGTGAATTGTGTATTGTAGTATTTTGATAAAAACCACCCTAGTTTGCAAAATTGTGATTTAGCAATTGGAAAAAAACTGTAATGCACAGACATGAGAGTGAAATAAATCTTCTCATCTCATTCTCACAGACAGGCAAAAACATATTTCCAAAGGATAATTTTCATTGTATCATATGTTGAATGAGCACTGCATTGTATCGACATAGTTGAAATTACTAACTTCTCCCCTTAAAGAATACAGTGTTCCTTTATTTGCATTATACCCCACTCCACATTGTCCTTAAGGGACTTTTTGTTCCCTCTGCCCCTGTCCTCGTGGCCTGTTTAGTCACCGAGCCCGAGATAGAAAGAGAAGCACAGACAGTGTTGCTCCATCATTCTATCACATTTACCTCAATAGGCAATAGAATAGAGGCCATAGTAGTGCAGCAAGAGCTGTACAGCTACTTATCACACAGTGTATGTGTATGTGAGGCTCGCTCAAAGAAAGAGAGAACCGCACCAAGAGAACAAGAAAGGAAGAAATGCAGCATGTGGCGAGTGTGTGTGTGCGCGTGTGCGTGCGCTGTTTGGAGGGAGGGAGGGAATGTGTGTGTGTGAGTAAGTAAAGCAGATTGATGTAACCGTGGGTTTCTGTTCATCACTCATGTTGCCTGTTCTCTTCCGTGACACCCCCCCCCCCCCACACACACACACACACACACAAACACACTGTAAACCTCAGCACTTTTCCTGTTGGCCACCCCCTAGACTATATATCAACTCGCAATGTAAGTATCCTCAAGACCCCACAAGTTAGAGAGCTGACACACACACACGCTCACACTCACACAAACGCTGGTCACAATTCATCACTCTAGCTATGAAACAATCCCAGCAGTCCTAGAGACCCTACAAGTTACAGCTGGAGATGTAGCTGACAGTAACACACGCACACACGCACACACACACACACACACACACAGCATCATAAGCTGCTATCCATCAACCAAGCTACCACCACCCCTGAATTCCACAACTACCACCACTGAAAATATAGTGTGGCTGGACGTGTGTCTTATAAATTTATCACCCCTACCAGCCAGCATATCACAGGAGCCCACAATATACTTGCTATTGGCAAATATACGTGAGTTAGTGTGTGTGTGTGTGTACAACCAATCTACACACTACCTTTGTTTTGAAATAAACAACAGTGATGCTGGGTGGGTGCCGCCGTCTCTCTCAACCTCTATCGGCCTGGCCCAAAAAGATATGGAACTCCAACCCAAGTGTGGTGCGGCGGTCTTGCCCTGACCGTCCTGTATGTTAGTACATCCAAGTAAAAGGAGGCATCGCTTATCTCTTGCAAATGCGCCACACAAAACTCAGATGTGGCGGGGGGCATTTCTAATCCCATGAGGTCCTGAGATGATACTAATCTTGTGCGAATAGGGTTTAAGGTGCATAAAGGCTAAAGTTTTCTCTGATATTTCTCTGCAGTCAGAATCAAATCTCACACACACACATACATACACACACATACACACACACACAAACTGCTGTCAAGCCCCTTTCACACAGATTGCCTTTGGAAAAAAGAGTTATTACAGTGAGGCTGCTCAGGAGAGGCTTGACACTGAATGTGATGAGCGGTCCAGTAGAGGCTACAGACACTGTACATTGTGTTTACCCTTAGAGAGCAACACCACTAGACTGTTATGTGTAAATGCATTTTGCTTACACTGTATCTGGCTTTCTCTTACTGTTACTGCACATACTTTGGCAGCCATATTGGAGGTTCACAGCTTTCGGGGAGCAGTGGCTGGGGACAGCAGACTGTTTTCAGCTGTAAAGCATTACATTGAGATCAAGTCCCTGTTGTGATCGATCTACAGTACAAGCCAAAAGTTTGGACACACCTTCTCATTCAATGCGTTTCCTGTATTTTCATGACTATTTACATTGTAGATTTTCCCTGAAGGCATCAAAACTATGAATGAACACATATAGAATTATGTACAACAAAAAAGTGTGAAATAACTGAATACATGTCTTATATTCTAGTTTCTTCAAAGTAGTCACCCTTTGCTTTGATTATTGCTTTGCAGACTCTTGGCATTCTCTTGATGAGCTTCAAGAGGTAGTCACCTAAAATGGTTTCCCAACAGTCTTGAAGGAGTTCCCAGAAATGCTCAGCACTTGTTGGCCCTTTTGCCTTCACTCTGCGGTCCAGCTCTCCCCAAACCATCTCGATTGGGTTCAGGTCCGGTGACTGTGGAGTAGCAGCACTCCATCACTCTCCTTCTTGGTCAAATAGCCCTTACACAGCCTGGAGGTGTGTTTGGGGTCATTATCGTATTGAAAAATAAATGGTGGTCCAACTAAACGCAAACCGGATGGGATGTTTCATATTGATGCAGGATACTGTGGTATCCATGCTGGTTCAGTCCTTCAATTTGGAATAAATCCCCAACAGTATCACCAGCAAAGAACCCCCACACCGTCACACCTCCTCCTCCATGCTTCATGGTGGGAACTAGGCATGTAGAATCCATCCGTTCACCTTTTCTCCGTCGCACAAAGACACTGCAGTTGGAACCAAAGATCTCAAACTTGGACTCATCAGACCAAAGCCCAGGTTTTCACTGGGTTAATGTCCTTTCCTTGTGTTTCTTGGCCCAAACAAATCTCTTCTGCTTGTTGCCTCTCCTTAGCAGTGGTTTCCTAGCTGCTATTTGACCATGAAGGCCTGATTTGCGCGGTCTCTTCTTAACAGTTGTTCTAGAGATGTGTCTGCTGCTAGAACTCTGTGTGGTATTCATCTGGTCTCTAATCTGAGCTGCTGTTAACTTGTGATTTCTGAGGCTGGTGACTCAGATGAATTTATCCTCAGCAGCAGAGGTGACTCTTGGTCTTCCTTTCCTGGGGAGGTCCTCATGTGAGCCAGTTTCGTTGTAGCGCTTGATGGTTTTTTCGACTGCACTTAGGACCATTCAAAGTTTTCGCAATTTTCCGGACCGACTGACCTTCATTTCTTAAAGTAATGATGGCCACTTGTTTCTCTTTACTTAGCTGATTGGTTCTTGCCATAATATGAATTCTAACAGTTTTACAATAGGGCTGTCGGCTGTGTATCAACCTGACTTCTTCACAACACAACTGATGGTTCCAACTCCATTAATAAGGCAATAAATTCCACTAATTAAGACAAGGCCCACCTGTGAAATGAAAACCATTTCAGGTGACTACCTCATGAAGCTCATAGAGAGAACACCAAGGGTTTGCAGCGCTATCAAAAAAGGGTGGCTACTTTGAAGAAACTAGAATATAAGACATGTTTTCAGTTATTTCACGCTTTTTTAGTACATAATTCCACATTTGTTCATTCATAGTTTTGATGCCTTCAGTGATAATCTACAATATAAATAGTCATGAAAATGAAGAAAATGCATTGAATGAGAAGTTGTGTCCAAACTTTTGGCCTGTACTTTATTTTACATTTCTACAAAGCTAGTCTATATCCACGACCTCCTACTTCTGCAGAGTGAATCCAGACAGCTAGCTAGACTATCTATCTAATCTGACTTTTCTGTTGCCCAACTAGACAACCTTTGAACGTACACATTAGGGATGAGCCGAGTACTTGGCTGAAATGAGTATCCGGTACGGATAAAGCACTTTTGCCGAGTACAAGTATTATACGAGTAATACAAGTCAATATCTGTACTCGGATTGAATAAAAGTCCGAAGCTTACCGCGCTGTGTTCTGTGTTAGTCACAGTCCCCCCACACACATGCTCGGCTCATTCACACACACACAGAACAGGGAGAAGAGCGCTCCCTCTTCCTCTCTCTCTCCTTCTCTCTCTCCCTCTCTCTCTCCCTCTCTCTCTCAGTCAATCAGGTCCGCGGGTCTGCTCCGTTAACGTTTAGGGTTTCTTCAGCTTCAGGTTTGTTTTTAACTTCGGTTTGTAGTACTTACATAGTAACCAGTAGATTTCTGGTGAACGTGGGGTTTCAGACATGCTGCTTGGTTTAAATGTTTTTAACCGTCAGCTGGCTTCATTAAAGTCAATGCAGATCTGAGAAACCGCATCTACCCCCCCTCTCTCTCTCTCTGTGTCTCTCTTACTCTCACACACACACACACACACACACACACACACACACACACTCACAAATACCTGGTGTGAAAATTAAAAAACAAAAAACAAAATCACACTGATCATAAAAAAAATTACAAGTTAAAAAAAGAAAGTTATATTGAGTATGAAAACTCTTGTTCATTACATTTTACTTCATAATTGCAACCGCATGTGTTGTATTCATTGTTGCAAAACTTGTTGTGTATATAGTTTGTTTGTTACCATGACAACACCGTTGATCTGAAGCTCAATGCTGTCATGTAAATAGTTTTCTAATCAGCAATAAATATAACAATTTCTGATCAACTCATATCAATTGCATGGTTAAATAACATACCAGTTAAAGCCCCGCCCATTTCAAGACAAACCGACCCACTTCTGGGTTAAATTCTGTCCACTTCCTGGTTAGGACCCGCCCAGTCCGAGTACAGATACGGATACAGATAGTTCATGTGGTAAACAGATACAGATAATGCTGTACTCGCTTATCCCTAGTACACATGTTCCACCACAACAAGTGTTGGAGTGTTTAATGTTTTTAGACAGCCTCAACAGCCTTGGCAATTCAGATGAATGTGAAAAGGTATCCAAAATCTTTTACTTCCTGAATTTTAGGCAGACTAGCACATTGACTTCTAAATGCTCTGGGCGGTTAAACAAATAAGAAACTCTTTTGAAACAATGTGCCATTATTGATGCTTTAAGTCACACCACTGTAAAAATGCCAACAGGAGGTTGCTGCCAGTTTCTCACAAACAATAATACTAAAGCAAAATGGACTTCTCCACATGGCCTGAAAGAGTCTTGGTTGCTGATCAATACCGCAGCCTTCTTAAAATTCAGGACTCACCCTTTAATGTGAACCACAACGTCGATATTTGATGTATGGGACAGATTTATTTGGCCGCTGGTATTTAACCTGCAGTGCTGGCCTATGTTTGTGTGTGTGTGTGTGTGTGTGTTTGTGTGGGTGGGGGGCTCTAAAATTTCAGATGAAGTCCCAAGCCTCAGAAACTTGGAAGATATTGCATTCAAGTCAGATGTAACAAATGTAATGCACATGTTTGCAGCACTTCAGAAAACTACCATAAATAAAAGTGCATTTTTATTCTTCTTCAGATTATTTTTGGGCTTTTCCGCCTTTATTTGATAGGACAGCTAGGTGAGAAAGGGGAAAGGGGGGGAAGACATGCAGAAAATTGTCAAAGGTCAGATTCAAACCCTGGACCTCTGCGTTGATGCATAGACCTCCCTGTGTACGTGCACCTGCTCAACCCACTGGCCAACCCAACCACTCAACAGTATATGGAACATGCATGGATGAGCATTGGATTATTAGCACTCATAGACATTGTGTAACATGACAAATTGACAAACAATTATATCATGACATTTTCTGACTAATTTACAATGATGTATTTTTCTCTCTTCCCCAAAAGCCTGCAGTTCATAACTTGTCCTGTTTGGTTATTACCATTACAACAATTCCCAGCACTCTCATGTTTTTGTGTTTTCAAGCTCCTTAAGAGAAAATATAAAAAAAAAAAAAAGGTATAGCATTATTGCTACAAAAAAGAAAAAGACTCAATAAATAAGCTGGAGAATGGTCTATATTATTGATTTGAATGCACTTTGTTGACTCATTTTTATTTTTTATTTTATTGACACAGGTCCATTTCAGATCATGTCCAAAGTTTTGGACCCATAAAGCCCTTTAGAACATTGACAGTATTAGCTTAGTGTCATGGTTGAATTAAGCTTGTTCGAGTGAAGGGGTTACCCCATACCGACAGGGCTCACGTTACTGGAGTAGGTTAGATAGATGACCTCAAATATGTTGCTACACTTGGAGACCACAGAGATTCAACATGGGGACTGCATGGGGACTGTGTTTCCTTCAGTAAGTATCTGATGCCAGTAGGGAGCGTTGATAGTTAAGACAACGTAAAGTTGAAAGAAAGCTCAGTAATCTTCTTTTGATTAACACACATATGTACAGCGAATCCATTACCACCGTAAATCTTCAATCACAGTAATTGAAACATCAATACGGCAAATGTGGAATATGTAATATGAGCAATAATGGGATTTTTTCATTACTGGATATGAAAGTAAATGAAAGAATGTTAACAAAGTTACCATGGGGGGTAAAACAGTCCGGCCACGTATGATCCATTCATCAAGTGTTGTGGAGGTGCCATCTACAGGTGAAAGCAGCTGTAAATCAAATCCTACGGCATAAGTGTCTATTGTGAGACTCCCATCACCCCCTTCTGTCAAGCATAAACACAGCAAGACTGAAAGTCTAACCCCTATTTTCTACCAGGCGCGTCTGCGCTGCGTTCTGGAGGTGCTGCAAGCCACCTGAGCAATCGCGGCCATTCAAGTCAATACTTGATATTCCACCTGCTGCACCACGGCGCCCCAACAGTGTGCATGAATGGGCTCGCCGCTAAAGATACACGCCAGGCCTATTTTTATGAGAGCCGCGGGGCGTTCAGACAGCCGGGCAGAAGGTGAATCAGCGAGGGAATCCAGTCAGTTTACCAAAGCACCCCCCCAATATCCCTTGTGTCTCCTCTACAACACCACAGACAACGAGAGATTCATCTTGGAGGTGGAAAAACATATAGATATGACAGATCCCTTTTATCAGGACAGAAAGGAGTTTAATTGCAGGAGTGCTTGGAGTGGAAAGTATATATTAGTATATATTATAATCTGCTAGTAGGGCAGGCAAGACGCTGCGCTTCTGAGACGTTCCCGGTGTGGTATGGCGCGTGGCGGAGGATGGAGCAAAACTGGAACACAACCGGACAGCAGCACAGACGTGCCTGGTGAAAAATCTGGGTAAGGCTCCTGGAGCTCCTCCCTATAGCGTTTATGGTTCAAGGGTCATTTTTATTCATTCTACTACTTCTTTGCAGGGTTGCACAATGAAATTCACGTTGTGGTCCTTTTATGCTACACAGGAAAAAAAACTAAACTTTTTGAAGTCTTACAGTTGACCAGTCCAAGGGCGCTTTCACACCTATAGTATGGCAGATTCGCTGGGATTCAAGGGTAAAGTTGCAACATTGTTGCATTTTTCATATGAGTTGGGTTGCATTAACGCTGCACAACGCCCCAACAAAACACAGTCCAAACGGTCACTTGTTTATTGGACAGGTTATCTGAGTGAAACACGCTGACACTTCTGGTCTCAGAAATAATGGAACAACACCAAATTAATTACATATTGAGTTTTGCCTGCTGTTAATTCATATTTTAGAAGAAGGCAAACAATATGAGCAGCTTGGAAGACAGCAAGTGAAGTAGAGGGCGGGCCCTGATGAGTGAGAGATTATCACTAGCGACGTATGGTCAAAATAGGTTATGGATTTAAAATGTATCATCCCTTAAATCTTATATAAGTCTGGGGTGGCCTCTAGCTCACCCAGTAAGAGCGTGCACCCCATGTAGTCCTGTGGCCCTGCTGCGTATCATCCCCTCTCTTTCTCTCCCCCTTTCCTGTCTGTCCACTGTTTCTATCAAATAAAGGGAAAAGCCACATAAAAAAAAAAAAATCTTATCTTATCTTAAAAAAATCTTAAATCTTATATAAATCCGTAAATTATGTGCAAGGTTTAAATTGCAGGCTTATGGGCACCTGGATAGTTCAGTTGGTAGAGCAGGTGCCCATAATTTGTCTTTATATTATAAAAAGTATTGAGAAAGTCCAGCTTTCCTTCTGTGTTTCCTTCCTCTGATCTTGTATTGCAGGGGTGTTGTCAGTGCAGGTGAAAAATATTCAGGAGCATTCACTTTGCCATCTATAATTCCATATAATTTTCATTTTGTATATTAAGCAAATGTGTGTCCAAAAGATTAAGACAGGAATGTCTATTTTCCCCACGTTGTCTTTTCCAATGTTATCATTGTTTTATCTTAAATGAAAAGAAAGAAACAATAAGTTCATAAAAATGGTTAGAAATCAGAAATCACCGTTTTTTTTCTGATAGAAATGTAAAGATCAGAGCTGGGCCATGAAGTGTTTGCTAAACCTCTAAATCCCTTAAAATGTGTTGCCATCTTGTTTTGCACTGTCAAGCCATATCCAGCAGTTAATCAGAAGATATCCGTATTTGGCAAAGGGTGGAAATGCATAAAAAGATTACTTCAACTGAATTAGCATGTATTTCTTGATATCTATGCCAGCCTACATTTAATTTAACACTCACTTATTCTCTCCATTTATGCTCTTTGCTTGTCATGTCATGTGTCACTAGAGTCAGACTGTTGTAGCATGAGGGTTTTCAAAAACTATCATCTTTAATACAGACAGTATATAGAAACCAGAAATAATGCAGCAGAAGCCTTCTCTGCACTCTTGACTCCTGGCATCCATTAAAACAACACTATGAGACGCAAATTTTTATTTTGAAAAGTCAAAGCTCGGGGACAGCACCAGCCAGGACGACATGAGACGGCAGGTCTCCAGGCTGCAGCCATACACTGCAGCCATTGTTGCTTTAATGAGAAATTCACCCAGCCGTCTGAGCAAAGGTGATCTCTGTAATGGTTTACTGAAAGGTTACTGTTTCAAAACCCTCCACTGGCTAAATGAAAGCATGACAAAATAAGAAAAACTCACTCATGCAACATTGGACTGCATGGCATTACGAGCAGCTGTAGCACTGTTAAAGCATCAATACCAGGAAGGCCTACAGTTAAGTTAACCCCCCCCCCCCCACACACACACACACACACACACACACACACACAGGGGCGGATTTAGTCATTTTGAGGCCTAAGGCAAACACAAGCATGGGGCCCACCATAACCCGTGTTCTCCCCCTTTTCAGTCCTTATTTATCTGAGAAAGACGTGCTCTCTGTCTGACAGCTGTTTTGGCCAGAGTGCTGGATCATCTTCAATCATAGCACATTGATTATGGTGACTGCTACTCACGGGATCTAGTTGCTGAGTATTATGTGTGTCACCATCTTCGTCATTGCCATAGTTATCATCATGGACAGTGAAAGCAGCAGTTCTTGTATGTAGCCCTAGCATTGCTAGCGCAACCTGGGCCGACGCTGCCGGTTTCTTCCCGCTTCTTCCTTTTTTCAGAACCACTTCGGTAGCTTCCCTTCATTTTTCAACCGTCTGTAGCCTCCAGCTTCCAGCATGCTGAGCCGTTGGTTTACAAACACATGCAGATGTGCAGTAGGATAATGGAATAGTCCAATTTAGTGGGGACTGGAGGAGGAGGGGGGGGTTCTCATCATGAATTAAACAATCAGATAGCACTTTAGCGTATCAATGTTTAGAGATATAATTAATTGGTGAAAAGTAAGGCAACAAATCATAACCATAAGTTTATGAGGCGTTTTAGGGGGCCCTTGGTAGCTTGGGGCCTAAGGCAATTGCCTACCTTTGCCTAATGGTAAGTCCGCCTCTGCCCCCACACACAAACAACTAGCATAGCTCTTCAAGCTAGCGGCATTAATAAATATAGCAAGTGGTGTCAATCCAAAACACTTTGTCTCTATTTTCGGTGTGCGCTGAAAAAATATCTGGTGTTAATACACACAGTCCCGGCTGTGTAAATAGAAACCAAAGGAGTGCACGAGTCACAAAACACTATTTCAGCCAATCGGCAACAGTTTATGGTTTCCTTGGCAGATCAACCATCTTCGTGCAGCCTTGCTTACTGCACCTTTAACTAGCTTGCTTACCGACTGTTATAGTTTACACAGTTTACTAAAGAGATTAAACTACTGACTACTGAATTCCGGTCAATTCCAACACATAGTTCTGTTGTTTGTAAATCTGGAGGTGTGTCAGTAGAGAGAAAAAGTAAACCAATCGGTGCTGTCTACACCGTGTTATCCTCCTGATAGAGTCAGCACCCAACAGGCTAAAACAGGTGTTAAATCTTATATTTAGAAAACACTCTTATCATTATGGTAATAGTGTTGGTTGCTATACTCGAGGTATTACGGTGTTACGTTTACATAAGGTATTACGTTTCTTTTTATACCTGCGTGTATGCCATGTATGTAAGTTGAGTTCCCTTGTATGAAGAGATAGTGACGGATGAATAGAGCCGTGCACATACTGTATGTGGAATAAATAACTCTATGAAACAAACGCTCCGCTTATACTTCCACGTCAAGTTAAGCCTGCGCAAGTCAGCCAACTTAACAGGTTATGGGCCCAGGTTTGAAGATAAGTGAGCGTGAAGTTTAACGCGACGCATTACGCGGCAGCTAGCTAGCAGAAGAAAAAGCTAAGCTAGGAAATCGGCGGGATGACAAGATGGCCCACCGAGCAACAGGAGTTCCAGCACCGAAACGTGGTTCCTGAGCTGCTTACACATTCTGAAGTTTAAAGACACTATCTTAAAAGAGCCCACTGATGCAAACGAAAATCAGTTAGCCGAAGACAGATGGAAAAATGCTGACTGCTATGCTGGTAAGGCTAATAGATGATAATGTAAATGTAAATGTGCTGTATTTATATAGCGCTTTTCTAGTCTTAACGACTACTCAAAGCGCTTTTACATCATACAGGATACATTCACCATTCACACACATTCATACACTGTGGCCGAGGATGCCGTACAAGGTGCCACCTGCTCATCAGATAAACACTCACACACATTCACACTGCGATGCACAGCATCAGGGGCAACTCGGGGTTCAGTGTCTTGCCCAAGATCACTTCGAGATGGGACTGCAGGGCCAGGGATTGAACCACCAACCTTCCAATTGGCAGGCAACCGCTCTACCGCTGAGCCACAGCCTCAGCGATAAGAGCTAATTAGGCATGAAGCCGCTTATGATGGCAGGAAAGCCCTGGGTATACTTAAAGAACATTCTTCAGGAAAAAGAGAGCCGCAGATTATAAATATGTACACTTCTTTAACAAAGTTACGCATGACAGACAACAAGACGGTTACAGACTACTTAATAAGAGCAGAGAACATTATTACTGCATTAAGGGATGCAGGAGAGACCATGAGTGATGGGCTAATTTTAGCCATGATGCTAGGCGGACTACCAGACTCGTTCAAGCCGCTAGCTGTCCATGTAACGCAAAATGAAGATAACGTTACGTTTGCAGACTTCAAAAGAAGACTGCGGGTCTTTGAAGTATTGGAGAAAATTAAAACGACAGAACCAACTACATATAATGTGATGAAGATGCATACAAGACAGGGCCAAGGCCACAGCAAGCCACACAGTAACAGAAAAGAAGATGCCAACATTACTTGCTACAAGTGTGGAATAAAGGGACACAGGGCGAGAAACTGTTTCAGAAAAGTGTAATGTAAATGTGCTGTATTTATATAGCGCTTTTCTAGTCTTAATGACTACTCAAAGCGCTTTTACATCATACAGGAAACCTTCACCATTCATACACTGTGGCTGAGGCTGCCGTACAAGGTGCCACCTGCTCATCAGATAAACATGCACACACATTCACACTCCGATGCGCAGCATCGGGGGCAACTCGGGGTTCAGTGTCTTGCCCAAGGACACTTCGACATGGGACTGCAGGGCCAGGGATTGAACCACCAACCTTCCAATTGGCAGGCAACCGCTCTACCGCTGAGCCACAGCCGCCCCTCTACATTCCATCTTACCCACTCAACATCTTCTCAGCAGCAAGGCCAACACATGGAGGAGCGACATTAATCTTCAAAAATGGGGACAGTCGCATGATCACCCAAGATGGTAGCAGGTTTGACATTCATGAAAATGAAAATTTGTATTATTTGCCAACTGTTGAAAAGAATGTTGATCAATGTAAAGCATGTCATGATATGCAGACGTGGCATGAAATATTGGGTCATTGCAATTATGAAGATGTGAAAAAGGTGCAAGGTGTTGTGAAGGGCATGGAGATTAAAGGAGGTGTAGTTAGTTTGGATCAGTTATGTGAGGTGTGTACAAAGGGAAAGTTCACTCAGACAAGAAACAAGAAGCCAGATAGAAAGGCAAAGAAGCCTTTAGAACTAGTCCACACTGACTTAGCCGGCCCCATGCCAGTACCAAGCATGGAAGGACACAGATATACACAGTCATTTACAGATGACTACTCTGGCACTATGCTCGTATACTTTCTAAAGTCCAAGAGTGATACAGTGCAGGCGACAGAAAGGTTCTTAGCAGACATAGCATCTTATGGGGAAATCAAGTGTATCCGTTCAGATAACGACACTGAGTTTACAAGTTGAGAATTCCAGACACTGTTAACAAAAAATAGGATCAGACATGAGACGTATGCGCCTTATTCAGCCCACCAAAATGGCACAGCGGAAAGAGGTTGGAGAACACTCTATGATATGAGCAGATGCCTACTGATTGAGAGCGGGTTACCAGATAAGCTATGGAACCACGCTATGCAGACCTCAGCTTATGTGAGGAACAGGTGTTACAGCAGACGCACAAAGAAAACGCCATACAAGCTTTTCACAGGCTAGGTACCAAACCTATCCAAATTACAAAAATTTGGATCAGTGTGTTTTGCTTACAAGCAAGAGAAAGGCAAATTGGATTCTAGATGTGAGCAAGGCGTTTTCATTGGCTATGACAAGAACAGCCCAGCCAATCTAGTTTACTATTCAGGCACAGAGAGGGTCCAAAAGCACAGGTTGGTGAAATGTACGACTAAAACAACCAAAGAAAGGGAAACCCAAACATCTGAATCACATATAGAATACGAGGATGTACATCCTAGGGTTGACAACCGTGAAGAGAATGTTGTTGATGAAAATGTACCAGGTCAGGGTGTTCAAAGTGGTGCTACTGATACTTTACCTGAAAAGAATGAGCACACACAGCCAGGTGAAGCCACATAGACTGTGATCAGAAGGAACCCACCGAGAACTAAAAAGAAACCAGTTCATCTACAGGACTTTGAGACAGAGGATACAGAGGAAAAATTGCACACATGCATATACTCTTGTTACAGAGCAGTGTGTGATATTCCTCGAAGTTACCAGGATGCCATTGCATCAACCAAAGCAACGCAGTGGAGGAATGCCATGAAAGAGGAGAGTCGATCTCTGGAGGAAAATTAGACTTTCACCCTTATTCAGTTGACTCCAAGCAAACAAACAGTGGGGGGCAGATGGGTTTATGCACTTAAGACAAAAATGGATGGATCTGACAAATACAAAGTGAGATTTGTAGCAAAAGGCTACAGTCAGAAACCAGGCACTGATTATGAGGAGACTTTCTCACCCACAGCTGATATGACAAGTGTGAGGGTAGTCATGCAAAAGGCAGTGCAGGAAAACCTAGTCTTACACCAAATGGACGTCAAAACAGCTTGTTGGCATGCTCCAATTGATTGTGAGATTTACATGGAGCAACCTAAGGGTTATGAGAAAAAGTCAAACACAGGTGAAAAACTAGTGTGCAAATTACACAAATCTCTCTATGGTCTAAAACAATCAGGGAGAAATTGGAATGCTATGTTGTTTAATTGAGAATGATTTTGTACAGAATCCAGCTGATATCTGTGTGTATACAAGAAAAAGCACAACGAGAAAGTAATCATAATATGGGCTGATGATGTGATCATAGCAACTAATAATGAGAGTGTTATGAAAAATGTGAAGAGGATGCTTACTGAAAGGTTCAAAATGAAAGACATGGGAAAGCTGAGACATTTCTTGGGGATAGATTTTGAACAAGCAGATGGTGTAGTCAAAATGTCTCAGGAGACATATGTGAGAAAAATTCTAGATCGATTTGGAATGCAGGATTGCAAGGGTTGAGAAACTCCATGTGAACCAAAACTTGAATACACAGAAGATGTTGAAAAAATGAATGAGCCAAGAAACTACAGGGAGGCTGTAGGAAGTTTAATTTACTTGTCCACATGTACCCGACCAGATATAAATTTTGTGGTCAGTAAGCTCTCTCAGCACTTCGCTGAACCAACAGTAGAACACTGGAACACAGTAAAACGTGTTCAGATACCTCAAAGGTACAAAAGAACAGGGGTTATACTTCAGGAGAAATGACACAGAAAAACTAAGTCTAAGGGCCTACAGCGATGCTGACTGGGCATCAGATACAGCTGATAGAAGAAGTACATCAGGGTATTGTGTCAGTCTAAATGAAGGAAGCTCTTTGATATCCTGGAAAACAAGAAAACAACCGACAGTAGCATTGTCAACTTGTGAGGCTGAGTACATGTCCTCAGCATCAGCTCAGGGGTACAGACAGATACCAATATGCACAAACAAAGGTGTATGAAGATAACCAAGGTGCTATAGCACTAGCCAAAACTCCAGTTCACAGACAGCGATGCAAGCACATTGATATTAAGTATCACTTTATTAGGGAAAATGTGAATAATGGAAAGTTTATGTTAGAATATTGTCCTACTGAGCAAATGATTGCTGATGTTCTTTCTGACAAAGCCAGCTACTAAGCTAAAGTTAAAAAGATTTGCACAAAACATGTTTGGCACTTAGGGGTGCAAAGAGTGTTTATTGCTTTAAGATAATGACGGAGCCTCATTATTATGTTTTGTTTTTATATAACCCAGTGAGATAAGAGCGAGTGGCGGTGTTAAATCTCATCTTTAGAAAACGCTCTTATCATTATGGTAATAGTGTTGGTTGCTATACTCAAGGTATTACGTTTACATAAGGTATTACGTTTCTTTTTATACCTGCATGTATGCCATGTATGTAAGTTGAGTTCCCTTGTATGAAGAGATAGTAACGGATGAATAGATGAATAGAGCCGTGCACATACTGTATGTGGAATAAATAACTATGAAACAAACTCTCCGCTTATACTTCTACGTCAAGTTAAGCCTGCGCAAGTCAGCCAACTTAACAACAGGGCAAGTTTTTAGTGTGTTTTTAGCCTCTAAACATGTTCAAAATTTAAGTAAAAGTGCCTACCCATGTGCACTGATTCCTTCTGAGTGAACACTGCGAATCTGACTGCTGGAGATGTGAAAGAAACGCACGAAAGTTGTGCTAATTCAGCTGTTTAGTTCCTGTGTTGAGAGGCAGTTAGAGAGCTTAGGTACCGTCTACAAACTACAACACAGAAAAAAAGATAAAACAAAAATATGTAGGCTATGAATATAATGATTAAATAAGGTAGCGTCTCCTACACTAAAAAAAATGATTTTGTGGTGTAGTAATATTTATTAGGCTAACTGTCATTATTATGTGTATTATTCAGTGTTTCCAATAATGAGAGACAGGAAATAAAGTTTAGGAATCACTAGAGTTGTGCATAAGGTCCATAGGGCCTGATTTACTACAGGTTGTTTGTGTGTGTAAAAGCGAGTGCAAACTTCAGCTGTTATCGGTACTGTGGAACAGGAATATTTTCAGAATCAGAAAAATTTATTTCAAACTGAATATTCACAAGACACCAAATTCCGCAGCAGACAGTACACAGTACTATAAGAGTTTGAAAAGGGGTTGGATTAAGCAAAGCTTATGTTTCCAGACCCTAACAACACCTCCTCCTTTTTGTATGATTCAAAGACTAAATTTCTAAACTTCCTAATATAATAATTTTAGTGAAATTATTTTAAATGTTTAGGATCGATAAGTATTGAAATATTGATATTTTTGACACTAGTCTATAACTTGAATAAAAAATTAAGCTGTACTATGCACCTGAACATGGATTCACATATATTTTACAGGATATCAGCAGAGAGGAAGCTCAAGAGGACCAGGCTGAGCAAGTCCTGAGGATCTGTGTCTTCCACACAAGTGAAGAAGATGAAGGTGCCTCCAACACTGATGTGTCGATTGTTATTTAAGGGACTGAGGTACTTGACAACTGTGGAAGTGTTGCAAAAGCCTGTCTCCTGCTCATGGGCATCATTTATGCCATGAACTTAAGTTATCCCCCAAAAACAAAGTACACTTTTGAAGTTTTTCAAAAGCTTCTTCTAGAACTTGATGTCCTTAAGCTGTCCCCGAAAATCTTGTCTCTGCGAAACAAGCTTGTAGCTTGAATGCACATGTTTGACCCCTGAGTTGTCCTTTCAAAGAGGGCGCTAAAAGAAAAATATGGCACAGTTGTTTCTGTGGCTATTTGTCTTTTTTCTTATTTTTCTCTCATTTTAATGATGTAATTTTTATTTTAACTTGTTGTACTGTATTAAACATGTGGCCATGTAGAGTGGCTATGTTTTGGGGACAAAAGAAAATAAGTTAGATCAGCATTTTCAAGTTAAACCAGAGGTTCTCAACTGGTGGGTCGTGGAGCCATTTTCAATGGGTCATTTTAGCCACCCTAAGATGAAATTTCTGTCATCATCTACTCACCCCCGTTTTGTCAACATTCATGCTCTTCTGGGAGTTTGCCGAGATGTTTGTTTTTCACAAAACTACAGTGAACGGCAACTTGGCTTCAAACATCCAAAAAATGAATCAAAAAAATGTCTCCATACTGCTCATCTGAAGTAATCCAGAGCAAACAAAGCTGAAACCACAAGTTTGTAATTTTTTTTACAAACGTCTTGGCATGTGTGAGCTACAGGACACTTGGATTACCTCAGACAAGCAGTATGGAGACATTTTATTGATTATTGATTTATTTTTGGATGTTGAGTGGAAAAAACGTCTCTCAAACTCGCAGAACACGGATGTTAACAAAACTTCACCAATCCTTCTATAGACAAAGGGGTAAGTAAATAATAACAAAAATCATCTTAGGGTGAACTATACCTTGTTGTTGTTTTGCCATGCAAATGTCAAAGGTGGATTTTTATTGGTAAAATGTCTGCATCCGTGTGCTGTGATTTTTGCTTGTTATTGCATGGGTTTTGTTGTTGGGCATCCGCATGTTCCTCTATTGTATGTTTTATTATTGTATGACTTATTATTGTGTGATTTACTATTGCATGTTTTATTATTGTGTGATTTACTATTGCATGTTTTATTATTGCATGTTTTGGGTTGGGTTTAGTTTTATGTATAGACTGGTTGTGTCTCCCCTTGACAAGACTGGAGCCCCTCCCCCTTGTTCCTTTTTTGGTCGCCCAGACTTAATGGGCTGAGGCAAAGACAATTGGAAACACCTGAACTTAATGAAGCAGGTGTATGAGAGTGCAGGCTGTTAAAAGGAGAGCAGGAATGCAGTAACAGAGAAGAGAAGGACACGGCCGGGACAGCACAGGTCGGGAGCAGGAGAGCAGAGCAGACGTCGAGGAAAGGAAGCCCTACGGACACGGAGGATAGCGGTAACCGGGACGAACGGACGGCTTGGCGAAGGATTGACGGCAGCCACTCTAGAGAGAGATACAACATGAGGAAATAGATAAGTAAAGGAAAGTCTGCCACCTACCCTCGGAGAGTGTGTGGGCACAAGAACTGTTTGTGATCTGTTCATTGAGAGTGCTCACCCTGTTTTCCCCCAGCGTCGGCCAACGAGAGGCGTAGGACACCGCGTGGACCGGCAAAAGAAAGAGCCCAGTTTCCAGGAGCAGGACGCGGCCGCCCTTTGTACAGCCATTGCCACGGACTATACAGAACATTGAACATGAACGATAAGAACATTATTTTTAGCGTGTTTTTAACCTTAGTACTTGATTTCTAATCTCTTATTTGTGTTTTGTAATCATTTGTTTGTTGCTAGTTTTAAAACTGTTTAGAATAAAAGAGTTATTTGAGCCGAGTTGCCTGGTGTCCTGTTTGTCAGTGGAAAGATTTACTGGTATTCCTTGGTTTAGCACACTCCCCTAAGCGGGTCTGTGACATTCTTTATTTGGCGTTGTCGGCAGGATACCAGTTCCACTGACAAATATGGACCAGACACCAGGTAGTAGTAGCAATGTACCAGCAAGGGGTAGTAAGGATCCAGCCATTATGGCTCAGTTTGTTATGCCATGGTTTATGGGGGCTGCATGGATACCAAAATTCACGGGAGATAGAGATAAATTTGGGGACTGGAGGGTTCAGGTGGAGGCCATGCTCAGGGCTCAAGGACTTACCGAGCAGCAGCAGGCAGACTTCTTGCTGGGGGCGTTAGAAGAAGATGCTAAGCGAGAATTGCTTCTCGTACAACCCACACATAAGGATACCGGAGCTAAAGTATTACAACAGTTGCAAACCCTGTATGCTAAACCAGTCACTAAAGCGCAGTTGAGAGTGGCTTTCTTTAATTGTAGACAACAAACAGAAGAATCTGTGAGCGCTTACATATTGAGACTGAGAGAATTTCTTTCTAGATGGCGGACGCAAGATACGGATGTACGAGAGGATGGAGCAGACTTGTTGCTGGACCAGTTGATGGTGGGGTTACGGTCTGGACCTATTAAACAGGAGTTGAGTCGTCAGTTCCGGCGGAATGAACAGCTGACCTTTAGTGCGGTCTGTAACGAAGCACGGGCCCTGGAACGGGAACTACAAGAGGGAGAAGAGACTACTACGTCTCGGACAATTGTAGTTCCACAAACACAAGCAGAAAGTCACAATTTGGAACAACTGAAAACCCAGTTGCGACATGAACTGCAGCAGGACCTGATGGGTGAGGTGCGAGAACAGATGAAGGCCCTCTCAGCCAACCTAATGGAGGAAGTCAGGACCCAATTAATAAAGGAATCGTCGTCAGCCCTGGGCGACCGGCCAACGACTAGTTCAACGGGTCCAATGTATGTGCCGCAGCGAAGGCCACAAGGGTTTAGATCAGCCTACCAGTGGGATACAGAGGGCCGACCCATCTGTTCGTACTGTGGCGAAGCTGGACATATGCAGCGCCGGTGCCCACATAGACCATCTAAGCGGCGGGATTTTTAGTTTCCCCTGCCACTGAGGGCCAAGTAGTGGGGGCTGTTGTGCAAGAGGAGGAATCTGTGCTACAAAAGAGGTCTGCATTGATCGGTGAGTGCCCTAGTGTTATAAAGATGAATGAAAAGGCAGTGCCATTTGTGTTAGATACAGGGTCACAGGTTACCCTCCTGAGCGAGACTTTGTTTAATAAGTATCTAGCAGGGACCTGCTCTGCCAGTACTACTGAGGCCCCCTGGTTGACTTTACGGGCAGTGAACGGTTTGAAGATTCCTTACATTGGTTATGCTTTAGTTGATTGTCGAGTAGGAAGTATCTGTGTAACGGCGAAAGGTAATAATCGTGAACGATGAGTGTTTGGGGCCCACCAAAGGTGTACTTTGCATGAATATTATTAATCCTGTTTGGTCTGCTCTTACCCAAGGGAACCATCCAGGGTTGGCCGCTTTTAAGACTACCATGCCACTTGCCCAGAGTCAGGCTTGGATTAAGGCCTTTGCAGAGTGTCGTCGGATCTCTGGAGGGGAATTCCTTCCCCCCTATCAAGGCCAAATTAAGTTACCACGCCAACAACCAGTGATCATTCCACCGCAGACGGAGATGCTGGTATGGACACAGGTATCCGAAGGGAACCCAAAACAGAATTGCAATGTGATGATTGAATCTCTTCCAGACAGTGATGCAGAGTGGTGCGTGGGCCGTACGTTGGCAGTGGTGTGTGACGGAAGGGTCCCAGTGCGGTTGTGCAATCCCAATCCATATCCGGTGGAGATTCCCCAGCGACAGCCGTTGGCCCAGGTGACAGAAGTGGCTATGGCTGACATCCAAGGAGAACAGGAGCTGGTCCTCAACAACGTCACGGCGGATGTGGTGGGTGAGGCGAGGCGCATTGGAGCAGAGGACGCAACCGGACCACACCCAGCATGGACGCTGCAGGGAGAGGGATTGACCCCGGAGCAACAGGGTGAGGTGACAAACCTATTACACAAGTGGTCACAAGTTTTTGCTCGCCATGATGAAGATTTCGGCTGCACCAGTGCGGTGCAACACCAAATCCCCACGGGCTCAGCACCCCCCAGCAGTGAGCGTTACTGACCTGTCCCCCCAAGTCTTTACACCGAACTGAGAACTTTGCTACAAAATATGCTGACGGGGGGAGTGGTGAGAGAGTGCGAGCCCTTGGGCAGCTCCGATTGTGCTGGTAAAGAAAAAGGATGGGAGTTGGCGGTTCTGTGTGGACTATAGGAGATTGAACGTGTGCACCCACAAAGACGCCTACCCGCTGCCCCGGATTGAGGAGGCATTGACTGGACTTAAGTCTGCCCGATGGTATTCTACCTTGGATTTGGCCAGTGGGTATTGGCAGGTCGAAATGCATCCAATGGACAGAGAAAAAACAGCCTTTACTACACCGTTCGGGTTGTATGAATTCAACCGGATGCCCTTTGGATTATGTAATGCCACTGCGACCTTCCAACAATTAATGCAACGTTGTTTAGGCAACTTGGTAAATGACTCTTTGCTGATTTATTTGGATGATGTGATTATGTTCTCTCCAAATTTCAGTAGTCACCTGTGTCACCTGGAGGAGGTGTTCCAGTATCTCCATGAGCACGGGCTGAAACTCCAACCTACAAAGTGCCGGTTGTTCCAGCGTGAGGTGACTTACTTGGGGCACGTCATCAGCGAGCACGGGGTGGCTACTGATCCAGCTAAGACCACAGCAGTAAGGGGTTGGCCAATTCCTCAGACCGTGAAGCAGGTAAAATCCTTCCTGGGTTTTGCCGGGTACAGGCGCTTCATACCCGCTTTTTCTAAAATAGCCACCCCATTAAATGCCTTAACACGCGGTACTGCCACGCAGAGTAAGAACACCCCAATCACCTGGACGTTGGAATGTCAACAGGCCTTCGATCAGCTGAGGGAGGCTTTGCTGACTACCCCTGTGCTAGCCTACGCAGACTTTTCTCGACCATTTAGGCTATACACGGACGCTAGTCTAGATGGTTTGGGGGCAGTATTGGCCCAAGTGCAAGAGGGAAAGGAAACTGTAATCGCTTATGCTAGCCGTAGTTTACAGCCAACGGAGCGAAATGACCAGAACTATAGCTCGTTTAAGCTAGAGTTGTTAGCTTTGAAATGGGCCGTTACGGAGAAGTTTAAAGACTATTTGTATGGGGCTGAATTTACTGTGTTCACAGACAACAACCCGTTGGTCCATCTTGAGACTGCTCGTCTGGGCGCAGTGGAACAGCGATGGGCAGCCCAGCTGGCAAACTTTAGGTATGACATTAAGTATAGACCGGGCACCCAAAATAAAAATGCTGATGCTCTCTCCAGATTACCAGAATCACGAGACCAAATGCCAGCCCTCACCGGCGGAGTAGTGGTGGAAGAGCAGTCTTGGGCAGACCGGCAGGCCAAGGACCCAGAATTGATGTTGATACGGCAGCGGAAGGAGCAGGGACTGCCACCCTTGGAGAATAACGACCTGAATTCGTCATATGTAAAGCAACTGCAGCGAGAATGGGACAACCTGGTGCTACGGGATGGCATTCTGGGGCGATTACATCAGGAGGCGGGGACCAGAGACAAGGTCTTCCAGGTGGTGGTCCCCAGACAAGAAACTAAGGAGGTGTGGAGGACGTACCATGACCGGATGGGACACCCGGGCAGAGAAAGGACCCTCACCACCCTGCAACGACGTTGCTATTGGCCGAGGATGACCGAGGACGTGAAAGAGTGGACAACTGTCCGGAGGTAAGGGTTCCCCTTGTACCCATCTTGACTGGTTACCCATTCGAAATAGTGGGGATAGACTATCTTTCCCTGGGGCGGCCTGAAGACAGGTACCCCTATGTATTAGTCATAACGGACCTATTTTCTAGGTATGCCCTTGCAGTACCTACCAGAGACCAGTCGGCTAACACCACCGCCCAGGCCCTGTACAACCATTTCATCCAGATCTTTGGCTGTCCCGAATGCATTCTGACCGATCGGGGGGCGGCATTTGAGTCATCAATAATGAAGGAACTGTGTCAACTTTATGGCTGTCGGAAGAGTTGCACTACTGCCTACCACCCGCAAGGTAATGGGGCATGTGAGAGGTTCAACCAGACCTTGCTAGGGCTGCTGAATTCCTTGGAGGAGGTGAGTCAAGCACAATGGCCAAGTCGGCTCCCCGCTCTCGTACAGGCATACAACAACACCTTACACAGTACCAGCGGTATGACACCACATTATGTGGTGTTTGGGAGACATGCCAGGTTGCCCGTTGACTGGGTACCCGGTCTGAGGTCTACAACGGAGCCCCATACATTGACGGGATGGGTGAAGGAACATCAAAGAGCTTTAATACATGCCTACCAGACAGTAACCCATCAAACATGACAGCAGCAGGACCGGGATCGGACCAGATACATCAAAAGAACCAAGTTGGCGCCACTGCTCCCCGGAGAACGAGTGCTTGTGAGAAATTTCCGTAGAAGGGCTAAAGGGAAGCTGAACTGGCGGTGGACCCCAGAACCGTATGTGGTGGTGAAGCAGCTAAAGGAAGATCACCCGGTCTACGTGCTCCGACCAGAAGGTAAGGAGGCACCCACTCGTACAGTACATAGAAATAACCTCCAGCTATGCCCGTTGGATCTGCTACAGTCTAGGCAAGAACCAGAGGAACCGCGATCAGCTGGGCCCCTCCAAACGGAACCCATGCCCCCTCCGACATGCTGGCTGCCTGGATGGGTGACAACTGGCCCTGGCCTGCCACCGGTGGAACGAGACCCAGTGTTGGACCAACCACCTGACCCTCCAGTAGAATTAGCAGCCCAACAAGGGGAAGTAAGCCCGCCGATTTTGCGCCGCTCTAGACGCCCAAATCTGGGCCTGCCTCCAGCTCGGTATCAGAGCGAGTAGATGGTCGGGAC